>JBBPCZ010142019.1:0-20212 GCA_037974445.1 Brycinus macrolepidotus | reverse complement strand
GCGTTCAGAGACCAGTTGATCAAATCCATAATTTCCTTAGTTTGGAGAGCAGGGCAAAGAGAGTCTCAGAGACAGAAGCCAGCAGGAGAGATAGGGGAGGGAGAGGAGAAAGATGCGACCGCCTCCGTCGAGAGCTAAAAGAGAAGTACATATAAAGAGAAATACATATATAGAGAAATACATATAAAACAAACCACTTAGAAGTAAACATATACATTTTAATATAGATAAACAACATGAGGTCTTTCCTTTAGAAGTCTTAGAATACCTTTCTTTTGCTCTTGACAGTATGTTTGCTTGTTGTTCAGAAAAGCAACTTAAGAGAATTGAGAAAATAGTTTTAATTAGCAATAAGGAATAGTAGTAGTTTCCTTAATGTAGGGATTTAAAACATATACAGAGAGATTATTGGTGCAAGATTCCCATCAGTAGTGATAAAATCAGTCAGGCCTTATCTAACACTCTCAGTCCTCTCCTCACACTTTTCATTAAAAGTTTTCTCTCTAATTTGTTGCCTCAGCTGTGTCTCTGTCCTCAATGGCATCTGAGAGTGACTACGCCATCCCACCAGATGCCTACTCTACTGATACAGAGTGCTCCGAGCCCGAGAACAAACTTCCAAAGACCTGCTCCTCCAGCAGTGACAGCGGCAAGAGTGTACGAAGCACACACGCGCACACACACACAGTCATGTAATATTTTAACTGCAATGCAGCACACATTTACTCACAATCATTCAAGAGCTAATGTTGTGGTGGCCCAGGAGCCGATGGAAAAGTCTGGCTACCTGCTAAAGATGGTGAAGACCTGGAAGAAGACTTGGAAGCGCCGCTGGTTTGTCCTGAAAGATGGAGAACTGCTGTACTACAAGTCACCGGTCAGTCTCTTGAGTACAGGGAGTGTTTATGTTCATATTGTGTTTCCAGTGGCTCTTGCTAGAGTGGTCATTGTGTAAAGAAATCTGGGCGTGATTTCTCGATTATTACATTTCTTTTTTTGTAGAGTGATGTCATCCGCAAACCTCAAGGCCAAATTGAGCTCAGTGCTTCCAGCACCATCGCCCGTGGGGATGGCAAACAAATGCTTCAGGTACTCTCTGCGTGTGTGGCTATTATTGGTGGGCAGTATACTGGTGTACAGTGAATACCTGTGAGAAATTTGTCTCTTGATACTGATTTTGCCAAGCCAAATACAATGATAAGCCCAAAAACAGCAAAACTGTCCGACCAAAGCTATAAATAAGAAGGGTGTTGAGCAGTAAACTCAGCAAAAGTGAAAAAAGTAAGTTAAAATAGCGAATTTAGTAGGGAGATAAAAACAAACAGGAGTACAGGCTGTAGGAGTGAAACACAGAACTGGTCCCAACACAATAAACACTTTTTTGTGTCAAACTGTTCCTCAAAGTTTTATTTTAAAAAGGTTAAAAAGAACCTTACTAACATTAAAGGGTTATAAAAACTGACATCATAGTAGTTATTATTGTAAACAAATACAATAATACCCATTCATCTTACCATAGTTGTTTTGTGTGCGTGTGTGTGCGTGTGCGTATGTGTGTGTACCTGTGTGCTTGTTCTACTCAGGTGGTGACAGGAAAGCGGGCGTATGGTCTGAAGGCAGACTCTCCTAACCTGCTTGAGGAGTGGCTGAGGGTCCTGCAGTGTGTTCTGAGGGTCAAAGCAGCCAGTCCACTCTTCACCCACCCTGACGTCCGACCAGCCATGAGAGGGCACCTGATGAAGGTTCCACAATTACTGTCATTTAGTGTGCTACTTTCATTAAAATATCACTTTGCAGACTGTAAGTACTTGTATGGTGAAAAAAATGGCTCCGTACTGCTGCAGAAGGTGTAGAATGTCAACCTTAATTTAAGGGAATGTACAGCTTGATTGTATGAATCATGGACATTTTTACACATTGTCCCCTATTTTAAGTATTATTAGTAATAGGACGTTTTGTTCTTGCTGACATCTCACAACACAAAGAGCAAAGAACTGTTAATATCAATAAAGCAGACCCTTGAAAAAAAGGGTCTTGCTAAGTCTGAATTTCAGAAAGGCAAGGTCACAGTTTGCTAAAAAGTACATCATAAAGCCTATAGAGGGCTTCCAAGTGGTGTAACTGCCTAAGAGGGCTGATTCCAAACTTCCCTCCAAAATGACATGGCACATCATTATCAGCATAGTTACTCATCATTTGGTGATGACTATGAATCACAAACATCAGGCTAATATCGACTGCAAAGGATTTTTTATTATATATTTAAATATTTATTTATTTATTACTTGCTTACTTACTTAAGAACTTACTTTCTTACTTAAACCCAGCCAGTAGATTTCTTATGAAGGTCTATGAGCTGCTTTGAAATTATGCTAATAACAAGCTGTCTGTCCTAAATTTTCAGAACACAATTCCTGTTACCATGACACTAACCTTCATATACTGATCAGTTTATGAATTTTGCTATTCATGATTATGCTTGTACTAGGGGATAGACAAGACATGCAAACACATAAACATGTAAACATGAAAGATGATATTATTCAGATATATGTCTTTGAGTTTCAGTGCACCTGCATGGCATGATTACCAAAGGCTGGTACACGCTTACTTCTTCAATGTGTATTCATACATAGCCTTTTCCCACAGATTAAGTATGTAGCGTAATGTGCTACCATGCTTTATGTTTGATGAAGTCTCTTGAGCTTGTCCATTCTTGACAAATGTAAAAAGAATACTTCATACTGTATACTCTATATGGACAAAAGTATTGGGACAAACCTGTTTTTCAAGGTTTGGGCTAGGCCCCTAACTTCCAATGAAGGGCTTAATGCGTAATGCTTCAGCATACAAAGTCAAACTGTGGACACAGTTTGGGGAAGGCCCTTTTCTAGCATGACTGCCCTAGTGCACAAAGCAAGGTCCATAAAGACGTGGTTGGATGAGTTTGGTGTGGAAGAACTCAGCTGGCCCACACAGAGCCCTGACTTCAACCCCATCCAACACCTTTGGGATGAACTGGAATGGAGATTGTGAGCCAGACCTTCTTGTCCAACATCAGTGCCTAAACTCATAAATGCTCTACAGAATGAATGGGCACAAATTTCCCACAGAAACACTCCAAAATCTTTTGGAAAGTCTTCCAAGAAGAGTGGAAGCTGTAATAGCTGCAAAGGGGCGGCCAACTCCATATTAAAGTCTTTATATTTGAATGCAATGTCATTAAAGTCCCTGTTGGTATAAAGGTCAGGCATCCCAATACCGTTGTCCATATAGTACATCTAGCAGGGCAGTTCTGAATTCAAAAGTGCTTCTACATTCTGAGCATTGGTGTCCTCTTGCAGCCAGTTATTGTCACTGAGTTACAAAAAAGCTGTAATGCTAACACTTAAAGAACAGAACAGTCCAATTAATAAAAATGCTAACTTAGAATGAATCAAATCACTAGCAAGCGATTTTGGGTCAAGCCATTTTTTGTGATGTGATGTCAAAATAAGATAACGCAATCTTATTTGTGCTTCGCTCAGGTGAAGCATGGCTATTCTAAACGGGTGTGGTGTGCACTTATTGGGAAAACGCTGTACTACTTCAGATGTCAAGAGGACAAGGTACACCCTACCCTCTGGTGCCATAATATATTTACCCTCAAGTTTGTGTTTGTGTAAATTAACTCATGCATGCTATACTTTCTTTACTCAGTTCCCCCTGGGTCAGATCAGGCTGTGGGAGGTGCATGTTAAAGAAGTGGAGCAGTCGTGTGATGAAGACAGTAAGAGGGAGCAGAGTGGGCTGTCTACTCATTCTACCATCTCCATTCAGCCCCTAAACCAGGCCCCCACTTACCTGCTCATGGACTCCCAGCATGAGAAGGTAAGAGTAGGGACAAAGCAGTAATGCAGCCTAACTTGCTCCCCCAGTTCAACTGTTTTTTTGTTTGTGATACTGTATAAAACTTTTGTTATGCTGACCTACAAATGCCTCAGAGAGAGCTGTTTAATCCTGATGAGTCAGCCTCTGTAATTGATTGCCAGTGTTGCCATGCTCAAATAATAACAGTTTAGCAAGCAGGAAGGAAATTAGCCAGCTAATACTGGGGTTTAAGGTTTAATTACACACTGTTTTTTCCATGCTGCTTGTGGCCCACAGGCAGCATGGCTGTATCACTTGTCCGTGGCAGCCGGTGGCAGTATGGGGCAGGTGGGGACCGAGTTTGAGCAGCTGGTCAGCAAACTGCTCAGTGTAGACGGTGACCCAGGTAAGACTGTCTCCTACACATTCTTAAACATAAAAGTGCAAAAAATGCACTGAAATAAAAAGCCACAGAAGAACCACAATCAATACATGTTTCATATAGAAACATTTTGTAAATAAGATTTGTGAGTGTAAAGAACCTCCACATAACGTAAAGGCTCTGTCCCATTTTTTCCTGGAACTGCACATCAAAGCAAAGAGTCACTGAAGAATGTTTGTCAGGCTAATGTTGAATCTGTTTTTAAGACATTTTCTAGTGATTTCATTCCCTAAATGTATAAAAGGAAGTGTCCCAGCGGATTTTGCTTTGGTTGTGCTTCTCCTTTGTAGGCTCTCAAATGTGGAGGCACCCCATGCTGTGCTTCAGTAAGGAAGGTTTAATTTCTCCTCTCACCACCCTGCCCTCACAAGCCCTACAGACTGAAGCCATCAAACTTTTCAAGGTCAGAATACTGCCAAGCCATGCCATGTGCTGTGATAGATCTTTTATTAACACAAAATGTCAGCTGCAATTTATATTCTGTAACTGTTTCATAATGAATAGACCAATAGCAATGGTTTAAAGTAATTTGGCATTAAATGTTATCACCAGATTTAAAGAGATACAAGTGTTGGATGTGATCGTATTATGTTTCAGACACAACATATACATATTTTACCATTGCTTCCATAATAAATCTGCACTATATCTCTGCCTCAGACATGCCAGCTCTTCATCAATGTGGCCATTGACACTCCAGCCATAGACTACCATGTGACACTGGCCCAGTGTGCGCTACAGGTGTGTCTCGCACACCCTGAGCTGCAGAATGAGATCTACTGCCAGCTCATCAAACAGACACGCAGGAGACAGCCGTATGGCCAGCCTGGCCCGCTGCAGGTGAGGGCATATATTGTACAGCCTCACACCCATGCAGGGCATGAATATGGAGTTCACTCAGCCTTTTCTCTGAAAGCTCTTCATAAGAGTGTTTGAACTTTTGATTCAACCCAAATACAGCTGAGAATGTACTGTCCCAAACTACACTATCAAGTTTTGAGTTCAAACTGGCCTGAGACTCACAAAATAATGTTTAAACTGGCTCGTCATGAATTGACCGGACAGCGCTGGTTATTATGCAGTGACTATAGCAGTCGTAAGAACACAAATTTTATAAACTATATAACAATATAAAATAATAATAACCATGAGTCCAGCCTGCCTAGTTAAAAACTGTTTTAAGTTCATAAAAGAAGGAAGAAAGAGTAATGTAATAAGAAAGTGAAAGCAGGGTAAAATCCCAGCTATGCCAGCACCCATTTACTGTAGTTGTTCTAAAAAACAAACACTTTCTGCTGGTTCAGTTATCTGTTAAATGAGCTGAGTAAGTTCATTATTACAGAGTAGCTTGTTAACACAAGGAAGTTTGAAGTAAGATCATAGCGATGACTCAACTGGGAGGGCACAGGTGCTTTGTTTTTGAAATGTGAAACCTCGGAGAGTGATACAGCGGTAAGTAATCAGTGTCTCCACAAGGGGGAGTGTTGGGCAGTGTTTCTCAGTAAACATAACAGGCTATTTTTTGTTTTCTTTTATATGTTTGTCTCTGTAGGGTTGGCAGTTCCTGGCGTTATGTGTAGGGCTTTTCTTGCCCCAACACCCTATTCTCTGGCTTCTTCAGGTCCACCTCAAAAAGCACGCAGACTCTAGGTGACTACACGTACTTGCAGAAAGTCATACACTCACTATTCACTTTACTAGTAGAACCTCCCTTTCAGTTCCTCTGAGTGGACAATTTATGTGTGTTCACCCATCCTACATCCACTGTATAGGTGGACAATTACAAACTTACAAACTTACAAATCTGTAGTTATGTACAGTTTTGAGCCAATTAATTTCACCACTGGTCAGATTTTGACCAGTTGGGCAGTGAACCATTCTCAGTGCATAAGTGATGCTGACATGGTTGTGGCATATAAGTATGGCAGTATGTGTGGACCTGGTAGGAATGCATCAGGTACGGCAGTGTTTATGGGGTCCATGCGTGCGTCAGTGTTACTCTGCGGTTAAGAGTGGTCCAACTCCTGAAAAATATCTACCCAAAAGCATTTCTGTGATCAGAAAGAGCCCTGATCACAGGCTAACAGTCTAATGACTAAAACTCATAGGTTTAGATTTGACACAGCAAGTTTCCTCTACAAAGTTTGTAGGGGGATAAATTGTGCCCCCCAATAATTCACTCTCAACATATCCGGACTTTGCTAGTTAACAGTGTGTTGTAATTTGATTGTTAAATTTAACAAAATATAATGTGTGCAAGCAGATGTTAAAAAATGTCCTCTTGAGTCTCACTCAAAAGGCATTTCATTAAGTAAATAAAGTGCATTTCTAGCCCCGTTCACTGTGTTTTTCTCTCTCAACACTATGTCTAACGCTACACTGATCTGTGTTGGAGTGATCAGAGATTTACAGAAAAGGAAGCTTGGTACTTGACCTTTTTAACATTTTTCTGCTTGTTAGAACACCTCCTTACACTTACATGGGCAATATATGTGTGAAAAGGTTTTAACAAGTTAATAGTTAAACACATTGCGTTCTGTTTTAGTTTAACCAACTCAGTGTCTTACAGAAACAGACATGAATATATATCCAGCTAATATGGTATTTAACAACTAGTATTGTATTTAATGGATACAGTGATACTGATGGGCAGTAATACCTAATGATACCTAAGTTTCTATTGCTGAGGTTGATTAACAGTTTTATATGACTAATTGTAATGAAGTTAATACAGACGTATGTTATGATGCTCCATTATAATAGTGAATAATTCCGGTAAGAGGGAGATTGTTTGTTGAGCATGTCTGGTTTAATACAATTATAGTCATTTGAGGTGCTGAAGAATGTTTTGCATTTTGAATAAACATTCAACAGCACGCTCCTGATCTTACGTATCACTAACACTCATTATTAGTCTGAGTCAGGTGGTATGAGCAGTGGTATGAGTCAGGTTGTATGAGTCAGGTTGTATGAGCAGTGTATGCAATGAAACCTATGCTGCTGCACAAACAGAGATGATTCTCTGTATGCCAATAACATGGACTCACAAGACAGGCCTTTCTAATAAAGTGACCATTGAGTCTATACTGCATGCATTGATTTATGAAACCAAAAGGTGACCCTTTTCCTCTCTAAATATAGAACAGAGGTGGGGAAGTATGCCATCTACTGCCAGCGCTCGTTGGAGAGAACCCAGCAGAAAGGTGATCGGCAGGCTAGGCCCTCACGCATGGAGATCCTGTCCATCTTACTGAGGAACCCATACCACCACTCACTGCCCTTCAGTCTTCCTGTACACTTTCTCAACAACACTTACCAGGTCTGGGAAAAATGAATTCATCATAAATTAAAAAAAAAAAAGCACAGTTGAAAATCCCAAGCTTCAAATTTGTCTGATCATGTGTTTTATTGGCAGGTTGTTGGTTTTGATGCC
Source organism: Brycinus macrolepidotus (assembly GCA_037974445.1). Lineage (NCBI taxonomy): Eukaryota > Metazoa > Chordata > Actinopteri > Characiformes > Alestidae > Brycinus > Brycinus macrolepidotus. The sequence goes on along the minus strand of JBBPCZ010142019.1, from coordinate 12,488 downwards.
TCTACCACAGTGGAGGAGTTCCAGAACCGTCTGAATCAGGAAACAGGCATGAGAAAGACGGGCCAGTCTGGCTTTAGCCTCTACTCAGATGACCCCACCGGCCAAAACTTGGAACACTACCTACAGAACAGTCTGAAGGTCATACTCTCACTAAACACACACACACACACACACACACACACACACACACACACACACACACACACACACACACATATATATACATCTCCAGGAAAATGTCCAGTGACCAGTATAAGGAACAGGAATAATAGAACTAACACAAATAATGGAACAATAATATACTTCCTCTCTCAGTAAACTTCCTACCTCAATATGTACGTATGGGAATAAGATACATTGGCCCATTTGCATGCCACATTTTGGCTTCAGTGCAATTTTCTTAAATAATACTAATTTTTATTTCTTTTTTCAGATATAATGCATCCTATTTGCAACTGACACATGAACCAAATGTTTAGCTCATCTACAGACAAGGAGAAATTAAACTATCCAGAAATAAACTTTCACCTGTAATTTTAATTCTGTTCTAACTTCTGTAGATTTGTGATATAATATCTAAATGGGAGCAGGCCTGTAAGGAGCTTCACACAGGAAAATCTGAGAACACCAGGACTGTGAAACTCACCTACAAGAACAGGTAATGGAGGAATCAACTAAACTGCTCTTAATGTAAACATTCTCAACACCCTCAGTTTTTCTATCATTCTCTCTCTTCCCAGGTTGTACTTTTCTCAGCAACTGAGAGGAGAAACTGAGAGAGAGCGCCTGCTTTTGGCCCATCAGACTAATGAGGAGATTGTGGCGGGTCACTTCCCTGTAAACAAAGATCTCGCCTTAGAAATGTCCGCCCTACTTGCTCAGGTGTGTGGCATATTCAGTAGAATTCTTTTCCATTGGTTTAGTTGGGTTAAATTCCATTTATCCCAAAATGTTAACACATGATTATGATGGAGAATACAAATAAATCAAACAAAAAATTAAAAAAAGATAATGATGATGCTGCTTGGATTTCACTTAGATTAAGATTAGTTAAATATCCCTCTGAGTGCATGTTTTTCTATCATCCACAGGTAGAGTTTGGAGACTTTGAGCGCCCGTTCTCCAGTGCAGCAGGCTCAGGCTCTGGACAGGCTAAATCTAACCAGTCTCTCAAACAGGTTCTGGAGCGCTTGTACCCCAAGCACTACAGACGAGCCTACACAGAGGAGCAGCTGAGGTAGACATTCAGCCATGAATGCATATGATCTTTGGGCTACAGCGCACACCCTAGAACTGTAGTTTAGCTACATTCCAAACTGACAGGTATGTGCATAGTACAGAAAACACTAGGGATGCATCTGTTGCAGATTTACTTAATAGGCCACCTATACGTTGTAATTACATGGAGTGATCTCCTATTAGTTACAGGTATTTCTGTGTAGGTCTACTTGATAAGTGTTAAGGGGGCACTGTAATGCTTTTTAAGCTCCGCTTTTCACTTTTCATGTTCTAATTAATTAACATGTATCTCTGCGTTGCTATTTACCCCCTCGTTTTACCAGCAAGTTAAGTCAGAAACTTGCTGCTCGGTGGTCATCACTGAGGGGCCAGAGCACCTCTGAGTGTGTGCGGATTTACCTGACTGTGGCTCGCAAGTGGCCTTTCTTCGGATCTAAGCTGTTTGAGGCTAAGGTGGGAGTGCACAGCTGATGTATAGAAATGTACGGTAGTATGCTTCATGTTGTGCTTCCTTGTTTAATTGTCTCTTATTCTCTCCTTCTCCTTCTGCCTGTAGCCTTTGTCACCCCCTCTTCAGCAGAGCACACACGTGTGGCTAGCGGTGCATGAGGATGGACTGAGTGTGTTGGAGTTTACCTCCATAGTAAGAAGATATCTTCAGACCTACACTAACTCTGCTGATACATGTTACTTAATGATAAAAGTTATGTTTTCTTACATGAGATACCTCCTGTTTTCTTGATTTTTTTTTTTTCCCAGAAAGTCCTGGTGTCCTACTCCCATAAGAACATTGTAACATTTGGAGGCTGTCGTCAGGACTTCATGCTTGTGGTGTCCCAAAGTTCTGGAAGCAACATAGTGAGAGACAAGCCCACTGAAAAGCATCTGTTTGCCATGAACCCTTCTAAGGTAGAGAAAATATTTGACTTTTTATTACAATTCACATAGTTATACATCTGCACACCAAAAGGCCCTTGTTTTCAAAGTTTTAGGCCTGCTAATGCCTTCTCAGACCTGTGCAAATAAAAAGTTAATTGTGTGTGTTCTTCCTCAGGCTTGCTTTCTTTGGTTTCTTGGCTTGTTGTTGGGATGAAAAACAGTCTTCCATTTTTTCTCATACCTCTTATAGCCCGTTGCTGTTAAAGCTGTGAAAGTTACAGTATTCTTTCATTAGATACATTGACATGCACACCAGTGGTTCGATATTAGTCTGACTAAGATATGCTGTATGACCAAAAGTGTGGGAATACCCCTTCTAATTGTTGAGTTCAGGTGTTTCAGCCACGCCCATTGATAAGAGGTATGTAAAAACAGGCACATAGACATGCAATCTCCACAGACAAACACTGGCAGTAGAATGGGTCACACTGAAGAGTTCAGCAGCTTGAAATGTTGCACTGTCAAAGGATGTCACTTTTGCAACAGTGCAAAGGATGTGGCACTGTTGCCACCTTTGCCACAAATGAAATTTCTGCCCTGCTATATCTTGCCTGGTCAACTGTAAGAGTTAGCATTGTGAACTGGGAGCGTCTAGCAGCAACAACAGCTCAGCCACAAAGTGGTAGACCATGCAGACTGTCACAGCACGCTCATCTGTTGCATTATTCACTACAGAGATCCACACTCTGAAAGCAAATGAACAGTGCATCAGGAGCTTCTTAAAATGGGATTTCATGGCTGAGCAGTAACACAGTCTTAGATCACTATGTACAAAGTCAAGCATTAGCTGGAATGTCTGCAAAGATGTGGTTTGATGAGTCTGTGGTGGAGGAGCTCCAGTGACCTGCACAGAGCCCTGACCTCAACCCAGCTGAACACCTGATTTGACCCTCTCGTCCAACACCTCACAAATGCTCTTTTTACTGATTCCAGGATAAAATTAAAAAAAAGTCACAAAGACACATTCCAAAATCTTATGGAAAGCCTTCTATAGGCCAACCTCATCTTCTACAGGCCAACTAATTATTAATGCCCATGGATGTCCTACAAGTTAATGCAAGTGTGATGGTCAGATGTCCACATACCGTTGGCTGTAATATAATCATCTATGAGCATCAACATTGTTTGAGCGGCCTGGTCCAACAATGGCCAATATCTGCTCTGTTCATAACAAATTTGAACATGTAAACATCACTGAGAGGTTTTTTTGTGACATTTTTGTGGCACTTCTGGTCGGGTAATGGATTTGGCAGAAACAGTCATGAAAAAGGAATAAGTGTGTTGTGAAGAGGACATTTCATGTTGCAGTAAAGTCATATTTTGCTAGCATTTGTGTAGACTGGCTATAAATTAACTAGACTTTCATACTAGTGTCAACTTGTCAACATTTTGGTTCAGTCGAGTTTCTTAGACTAAGAACTTACATGCAGTTGCTTGCATGTAAACAGTTATTGTGTTGTATCAGATCCAGGAGATGACCACGCTCATGGCCAGCTACATCAACAGTGCCCACCAGCAGAAGTCAGCAGCCCACCATCTCTCAGCCCCAGCTCTGCTACTGGACCAGTCCCAGCTCGGAGAGCAACGCAGCAAATCTCCTCCTGCGACCTGTTCTAGACCCAGCAAAACTCCCACCCTGCTGTGATACTGTGTACCAGACACCTGTGAACACCAGCTCACCTCCTGGAGGTCTACTTTCTTGCAAGTTTCGCACACCCTGTTCAGCTAATCAGGGACTTCTGCTAATCAGAACAGTTATCAGCCAGATCAGGTGTAATAGATAATAGGGGTTGAAGCTGTATCCTGCAGGAAGGTCTCCAGGAGAAGGCCTGGTGACCACTGCTATAGATAGACACCAGACCTGCAAAGCAGTTCAAAAAGCAGGATTTTTCAGGAAAGCTGGATAATTTCAGCCAAGAGTGAGGACTGTCTAACAATAAATTCCCTCACCTTACCTGTCCTGTTGGACAGGCTTTAATTTGAGGCTTACATCATCTGACTTACTGAAATGTAAATGTGTGCTGTTTATTTGAAATAATAAGGAATTGCTAAAGTAAGGGTAGCAGAAACTTCAACCTGATCAGCATTTTAACATTTTCTGTTTTAAAAAAAAAATGTCTCTTGGTGTGTGTAAAAATATAAGTCTTCTCTTTCTTGTCACGTTGTATACAGACAAGCTGTTAAATTTACATGGACTGTGTCATGATTTGTTGAAGTACAGAAATGTCACAGGTGTTTCAGAACACAGGCCCTAGCTGGCATTGCTCATAAGTAAATATAATTTCACAGACATGTTTGGGGAAATGAACTTTAATTTATTCCAAACAGTTCATGTACTGTGTGTCTAAAAACTGTTAGAATTGTTAACCTGACTATAGGAAAGAAAAGGACATTCCAAAAATAACAGGCCTTCTTCCAAACAAATTCTCAGAAATTACAAACGAAATTCGTCATGAAAGCACACGTTCTGAACTGAAGAAAAATGTGTCTTGTGAATGTAATGCTGAGGGTTTGCATGTGGATATAAGATTTATTGGCTTGATAAGATAAAGTTGCTAAAGCTGTGTTGATATTGTGTTTTTCTGGGCAGGACTAGATATTCGACAGAAAGGGGGAAGACAGCAAAAGAAGGAAGAAGAGTTTCTAGCATTTGTCATGCCCTGGCCAAAAACAGAACTCAGACTAAAGTGGCAAGTATTTTCTCAGTGCACAAACAGGAAGGGGGCATTTTTTTCTGATTTTGCGGTTAACTTGTGATGTACTGGATGTGTGAACTAGCCTTTGTCTCTGTATGTTTTCTTGTGTATTTTTGTAATTCAATATATTAAATGGAGGACTTTGTTGCTTGTTGCTGCTGTAATTTGATTTATTCTTGGAACTATCAGTGTGAGGCTGTTATTCACCATGAAAGTGAACTTTGTGGTTCATTCTCTGATACAGATAATAGATCATCATGGGCATGATATCTAAAAGTCTTAAGTCATTTTGATTTTTGATTGTTTACTGTTGTTTTTATTATTCATATTATTATTATTCATATTATTATTGTTATTGTTATTATTATTATCTCATGGTATTTAATTTTAATAAAAGCTAAAACACCATCACATTTTTCAGTTATCATTTTGCATATGTATTTGTGTGTGTGTGTGTGTGTGTGTGTGTGTGCGTGTGCTTTAGACTCTGTAGAAGAATTTTCAACTGCTCCTGTGGTCTTTAGAGAGTAAGAATGTGGGGTGGTCTAGGCAAGCTCAGAGCCGAAAAAACCCTCCAAGTGAACTAGATAGATTGTATTATTAAGCTGAGAATTACTTAAAGCTGAGAAATGAAGATGTAAACGGAAATCTCACACTCAGATCTCTGGTTTCCCTGAGCCTAAGCTTTGCAGTATCGTCGATAGTAGCGACTTTGTGGTTGTGGCTTCTGTCACGCCTACTCCTGAGTATGGCTCATCTGACTGGCCTTTCGTTTCAAACCTCCTTCTATTGCTATGGAAACCCAACTTCGACTGCGTTCAGGAATGAGAGCATAAAGGGCGGGCTGAACATGAGCCACCCAAACCTGTCTGAAGTAGAAACGCCGCAGGCCATGTTGTGGTAAACAAAAGGTTAAAAGAGTTGCGCAAAAATGAAAAAATAGAAAAGAAAACGAGGAGTGTGAGTTAGGCCACCACAAAGAGTTTAGTCACAAATGTGAAAGCGCCTTCCCCACAGGAAATGACATTACACTCACGTTCAGTTTCAGGAGGACACTACAGGCAGAAATAGCACTTTTGGTCATGTGTCTAAAACATGCTTTCTTTTAAACAGTAAACATAAAAGTCGAAACTCAAAAAACACAAGTTCACTTCAGTATGTTTAGCCAGTTCACATCCACTCCTGTTTAACCGTATAATCCAAGATCTATAAACTTTAATGATGGCTTATATCCACATTGAGCACAATCATGTTGTATCAAATAACACTGAAGAGCTTTCATGTTAAATCTAAATATCAATAGATGTCTGTTTCCTTTATAGTAAGAACAATATTCACATAAACAGTGTATGTTCTCTAAGATCACTTAGGCTAATACAGTTCTGAGACCCATTCTTTGTCCCAAAACCAGCTTTTCCCTTCATTTAGAACTTGTAGAACACCCGCATTTCTGAAGTGATCATTCTATCATCTTAATTTATAACCATATTCAGAATTTTACAGATAGATTTCCTAATGTGTTGCTCATGGCTGGATTTAGATTATGACCCAAAAACATTTTATAGTAACAGTGTATCTTGATCAAATAATAAAATGAGAGAAATTATTTATGTGAAAATTGTGTAAATCTAGCACCATCCAAAGGCCATATTTTTGATTTTTAAAATGTGCAAATGTATGGATATTCAATTAGATACTGTCAAAGAGTCAATGTAATATCTGTTATTTTAAGAAATGACCTTGTTCAACCATAGTGTCTCTTTTTGAACACTCATCTAAGGCTTTCTTAAACATAAAAAGTAGGGAAGAAGTGATGTTGTCGTCTCCTAAACTTAACAAATAAGGCTCTGAGCTGAGAGCCCTAAAGATTTACATAGGGGTTTGTTTACATTTGAATGTGGTGATATACATCAGAGCAGGGATGGGTAACACCACTCATTTTCTTTTTTAATCCAATTCCATGTAATGCCAGTATCCTGATACACTTTTAAAAGTCTTTGAAAGAGCTTTTTTGGTGCTTCAGGCGGGCCAGTTAAATTTTACCAGCGGGTTAGCTATTCAGTAGAGTGCTTGTTAAAAGCTAACACATTATTTCCATCGAAACTGAGTGCCACTGTACTCCTGGGAGACAGCAGGCATTAGGTGTAGCACGCCACAGGCCGTATGTTTAACACAGAAAACAGTCAGACTGGTCTAACCTGATTCCAAACAGCAAGCATTTGTGTTAGGCTAGGTTATTCAACTCTCTGTGTCAGGTTTGGTTTTTTTGATATTTTTCTCTTTTTGTAGATATCTCATGTAGTGCAGTAGGGACACATTATGTATGTATAACATCACTAAAGACCATTTTACGAAACACCTTGGTCTCATCACTGAAGGATTCTACTTCAGTATGACTCTGAATGTGTATGAAACTGTCACAACGTTCAAAACGACCTACGCTGAGTCAGATGCCCCTACATTTTCACTGAAGAATGAAGAGTCATTCAAATGTTTCCCTAATTTGCTTACTGCTCCATGAGAACAGGTGTGGCCGGTACTGACATTTCCTGGCTGCCTGAACAGGAGGAGCATACAAAATGCCATGTGTGTGTTTCAACAAAGCTCTGTGGTATTATGTGAAGTCTGTTGTGCCTGGGCAATATGAAAAACATATATGGTTAATTATTTAAAACCACAAGCAGAGATTCCTTTAAAAACAGCCAGTAAACATTGGGGTAGGTTTCACAGTCGATAAACAGTACTGAACACCCTTTTCAGTCAGTAAATGAGCTTAAATGATGTCCATAAAAGCACTCTGAACAAGTAAATGAAGAGAGTTGACTTGATTTCACCTTACACATGAAACAGCCAGTAAAATAAATGGGAGTATGTTGTTCTAATGCCAGAGCAGTTAACACAGAAACCCATTTAAAACCTCTATATGGATTCTTCACAGTGGCACAGCTAAATGTGGCTCACACACAGAAGTAAGTAAAGGGTCTATACATTCCTAGTAACTTAGGAATTCCTGATAAACACGTCACCACCAGCCTCTGGAAGCACGAAGTGCTTCACAAGCATGAGCACATAGGTGGGATCCATGTAGGAACGACGGATGTGGTCGCAAACTATGTGCAAGAAGAGACATGATATGGAATCTCACACAGCTTCCAGTTACAAGTCTGTAGCAGGGAGGGGGGAAAAAAGTGACAAAGAACCATATTGAAAAAGCTATTGTGCTCAGGCAACAGAGAACAGTCTATGTGAAAAGGGAGGAAAGAGCACAGAACTAGTAAGGCCGGTTTTCTCAACTCAAAATAAGCGCTAGATTAAGTTTCACAGTTCACAGGCCATACTGGACACCCTGTTCCATCTGAAAAGGAGTTTAAAATGTTCAGAAACACACACCCTGACAAGACCAATAGTTGGATTTCCACCTTACACATGAAAACTACTTTGGGGTGGGGGGGTGGGGTGGAATTAAATAGGAACTTAACATGAAATGGTAGAATGAAATACGTGAGGTAGAGGAAGTTCCATTGTCAGCGCAAGAACCCTGGATACAAAAGCAAAAACAGTATCTGAGACCCCACCCTTCCCCTCCCCCACGATACCAGCTGTGTCCCCCCCCTCCCCCCTCCTAAATTCTATAGATCAGTGGTTAAGAACGTATATTCCAGGGAATAAAGCACGAATAAGTAACTTCATATCCAACAGCCCGGCTGATTAAGTGATCATGTATACACTTACGCCAGAGACAAGACCGACAGCCAGAAAACTCGTCATACAAAATTAACTGAAAACTCAACGCCAGACAAAAAGAAGCATTCCGTTTACAAGACATTGAGAATTTTATTAAAAACACACTGTACATAACGTATTATTCCACTGAATATTTACTTGAAGAATGACATCATTAAATATCTAGGAGCATTTAGCTATGTTTAGACAGGTCAAAGTTTAAAAAAAATTTCAATCTTTATCCTGGCAGGGAGGTAAAGACTAGACTGCCTGTCTAAAGAGAGCTTAAAGGTAACTGCAGAAGACAGTTTTGTTCACAATTGTGTGGAGCATGTAACAGGCACGTTGAATTCCCTTTAAAAAAAAAAACAAAAAAAAAACCCCAGCTTTAAAAACAATTTACAAGAGAGGGGTGTCCTCCTGTGCAAAGCACTAGAGTTAAAGACGAAAAACTGTCGCATGGCTGTTCTATGATGACATGGCCTCCATCTCTCTGGGCTGCAAAACAAAAGGAAACCCGTTATAAGCAGAGGAAGAGAATCAAAATATGTAGAAAATGTCAGGTGAGTTCAAACAGTAATTCCAGCCACTACAACAGTTACCTGTCCCTTGCTGTACTTGGCCTCTCTTCTCCTCAGGAAGTACTAAAAAAAAAAAAAAAAAAACAGGAGTATTAAAGCACATGGCAACACCAACACACAGGTCAAAACAGTCCATTTTACCAGAGCTGTACAGGTGAAAATGCTCTACTGACCAGAACAAGAAGTCCAATGACCACAACCAGGATGACCACAACAATGACTGCAATCACACCACCGGTCAGAGCCTTCATAGTGAAGGTGGGAGGCTTTTCATCAACATAGTACACCAGGACATCCTCCAGAGGCACATCAGTGCCTGCAGCTTTGAGCTGAATTGGCGTGGCGTTTCGGAACAAAGGCAGGACTTTGACCTAAAATAAATAAATAAATAAATAAACCCTCAAAATACTGTCCAGAGAGGCTAAATAAAGCATTTGATGCAAGTACAGGACAAAGCAGAAACGCCTACATCTTTCTCCAGATAGTAGGCCATGCGGGACAGGTCAACGTTACGTTCCGCTGCCTCCTTCTTGACATCCACAACAATTAGACGAGCATCCTTGTCATACTGGAACAAACAGACCAATCAAGACTTAAATACAGCTACTCACCACGAAAAATTAGTTAATATATAAAAAAATAAAAGCAGCAGAAAGTTTAAAGACGGTTCTTACCTCAACGTCCTTCACATACTTCTTGTCAATGCTGTAACGCTGGAGGATGGTATTCTCAATCCCACTGTAGTAAAGATATTAAAAACAGACCTTAATACTAGCCCAGTACACCCCGTTAGTACATAAAAGCACAACATCAAAGTCTAGTTACATACGTCTTCAGAGTTTCAAGATCCACAGCGCCATTTACTTCTTTGTGCTTCATCTGAAGACGAACCCAACTAAAGAGAAAAGATCACATTACTCACCATTTCCTCCCAAAAGGAAGTCTCTAATTAAAGTCTCTAACTGAAAAGGTCACATGCAGTCACAAATACTGATGGCATGGGAATTACTTTCATGGCAGTTACCATAGAGTATAATGGTACCGAGTGCACTCACATGGTCTCCACTGCTTCACACTTGATGTTCTTGTCTCCTTTATCTGATCTGCGGACACCAGCGCTGTTGACACACCAGCATGTTTCGGTGTTGTTGCACTGGATGGCTTTGAAACGCCCATCACTCTCACACACTGGATCATAAATCCCATCGTTGTCTACAAAGGCAGTCTCAACTGGCTTGCCACCGATTGTTCTAGTGTCCTCACCTTTCCTGGCTTTGTACATTTCCGCCTTCATAAGGTAGCACTTGGGAATCACTAAAAGAGAACACAGGTGCTCAATGATTACCCTGTATCTCAGCTCCTCTCTGGTAATAGACATTATCCTTCTGTAGGTAAATGTTCATGACCTATGTAACCAAAACAATACATTCAACTGTCCAGAAACAGTTTCAGCCTAATTGGGTTACAAAGAAAGTTAATCAGGAACTTACATTTGGTGCAGTCCAGCGCCTGCTTCTCTCCCTCTCCGATAAGAAGTGTACAAGTGCATGGATTTCCATCACAATTTGCCCATTTCATGCTATTGCATTCTGTGGGGTTAATAATTAAGAGTTAAAGAAAGCTAGAGAAGTTTTTCAACCCCCTACAATAAGGACAACTAAAGGAGGAATTGTGTTCTAAAGCCACAGGTGTGGCCGTGAGCTGGGAACATGGCAACCAATGGGCGTTACTCTGAAAGAACAGGTGTGCACACACCCTCCCCCACAACCAACTGAGCTCAGATCTATTTGTTTCCTACTCACTACAACACCACAACCCATTTTATAATGAAGGCAAAGCCATAGGAGGCATAGTTACAGAGATAATAAACTACAATGAGTTCAACACTACTAAATCTACATTTACAGCTTCACAATCCCTTCTAGATAAGACAAGAAAACATGGCATAATTTACAAGAGCCATAAAACGGTAAAACACTTACTACACTGTGCTGAAGCAGCAGCCACAAAGGCCAGAAGACACACAGCAATCAAGGATTTCATCTTGAATGTGAACTCTGAAGGCAAAAGAAAAAAATGTCTATTTAAAAACCCGTTCCAAACAAAAGGGGACCGGCTCGAGATGAAAGCAAACTAAGGAGTTTAGCTCCAAACAACTCAGTTAAAAAACACAATAAAGCCTACAAACATCATAAAGGTTTATAATCCAAAGCAAAAAAGAGCCAAATCCACACAAAAATACAGCGTTTCCTTCAACGACAGACAAACAGATCTCCTCACCTCCACTTGCTCCTCGACTGTAACCTCACCTGAGAGCAGGTGAATCTTATACCTGTGCAGCAAAGTGACGTCAGGTGAGACCAGGATGTGGGCGGGAAAACGGGTTCGGTTTTTCCGCCTGACCATATTTGGGAAAACCGTATTTGGGAACACAACCGGAGCTGAGTCCCAAACACACGCTTCTCGATGCTATTTCACATACACACTACGTTACTGACCGCCTTTCCGGGTGTGTACGCTTTCTACACACTGTTTAGTGTGTTAGCGTGCACTTTGCGAGTAAGAGCATCTGTCCCATCGCGTGTAAACCCCATTTGAAAGCCCGAGTTTCTGTTTTTCCGTGTTCTGTTTTTCTCGCAGGAAACCGGTTGAGCGAGTTTCGACTGAGGTGTTGCCTCTGGTCTACAGCTACGTACAGTCTGAGAGAACGAGCACATACCAAAACAGACCCTTTGCAGCAGAAATATCAACACACAGAGAGGTTCTTGAGATGTGAAACTCGTACACCTGATAATTTGCTCGAGACCCCCTCGCCCACCCGTGTTTTTAACGTATAGATAATATCACCACCTCCCCTCCCCTCCAAAGAGATACTATGAAACCTCGAAACTGACGTCACTCTCTCTGTCTCTGTCCTCAGTTTCGGAAGAGACATGGAGACCTGATGAGCTCTTCTACTCAAGAAAAGTAGAAGAGATGTTTTTTATAAATGACTTTGATAACAGTAAAAAATAATTAAGTGATCACAAATCCCAGAGAAGTCTACTAAAATGTACTCTTTTAAAAACATCCAGAGTAAACAGTGTGTATAAACTGTTGTACTGTATCAACAGCTTATAAACACACACAAAGCACAAAGTTTAAGTCAAAGAGTAAAAGTCAAAAGAATCTGATTGTCATCTCTTTGCTGTGAAAATGTAGAAATGTAGTAAAGCTAGCCTTGGATTAGCATGCTAAACTATACTGAAATACACTTGTCCACTTGTCAAAACATACATAACACATAAACTACTATCTTTAAAGTATATTT
>JBBPCZ010141955.1:0-20224 GCA_037974445.1 Brycinus macrolepidotus | reverse complement strand
TCTCTCTCTCTCTCTCTCTCTCTCTCTCTCTCTCTCTCTCTCTCTCTCTCTCTCTCTCTCTCTCTCTCTCTCAGATGTTCAAGATGAAGGTGTAAGAGACATCCTGTATCAGGCGTTAAGTGGTGCAATAATCTGAAATTGCGGCTTTCAGAGACAGAAACATGTCTGATGTCTGTAAATATTTTTAAATGTTTGCTTCTCGGGGGTTCATTCATTTTAATCTGCACCTTATAATTACATTTTTAATATTGTGTCTGTCTTTCCCTGTCTGTGTACTCATTTAAAATGAATTATTGTAGTTGAAATTAAATGTTGATTCATCTGGATTGTGTGTGAGATTTATTGTGTATTTAAATGTGAATGAAATGTAGGGGTTAGTCTGATCCCTGCATTTTAGTTTGCTCATTTATTTGAAGTTGTGAGAAAGCACTTTTATATTTAAATACGTTTTTATTTTCCAACATTACTGACATAACAGTAAAAACTTAGTAGGTATATTTTGATGTTTTTTTTTTTGTTTTTTTTAATTCAGAACAAAACTCAGCTTTTATTCCAGTATTGACTGAATTTTTTTTTTTTGTGTGTGTTATCAGATCATAGTGTTTTTTTTGTTTTGTTTTTTGTTCCCCCCCCCTCCCCCCTTTTTGCCCCCTATGTTTTAGCTCTCATTTTAGGGCTCTAACACTTTATAAAAGAATTCTAAAATAATAGAAAAAAAGTCACTTTTAAAACAGCTTGGCGTGGTGAAAATGTGCAGATAGGTTCAATTTAAATGTTCAGTTTTGAGGTTTATGTTGATAAAAGGTCCTTTTTTTTTAATTCAAATTTATTTTTTTTCAAACCAAAAAGTTACAGCAGACTCATATAATACACTTCAGCTATTCACTTTTATAAAACATCACAAACAATATGAACAGTCACTAGTTAAACCTCCCAGCCATTTATCCTTCAAACACATGGACCCAGAAACTTTAGTCTGTCCATTTTTTCATATGAAGCTGTCTTAATCATCTCATCGGTCCATTCCTTTATATCGGGAATTGTTGAGCATTTCCAATGCCTTAGTTTTACCCTCATGGCTGTTATGAGTCCCACCATTACAGCGTTAAACTGTTTATTATTCACCTTTGGTAGTTCTACTCTATCTCCTAGCAGATAGAGTCGGGGTTTGAGGGGTAAAGTAAAGCCTATCCATTTGCCCAGGAGATCAAGAACTCTACCCCAAAATGGATATACCTGAGGGCACTCCCACAGCATGTGTAAATAAGTCCCCACTTGCCTTTTGCAATTCCAACACTGATCAGTATTAATTAGTCCAGTTCTATTTAGTCTAACTGGTGTCCAGTAGTATCTGTGTATAATTTTATACTGAATAAATTTACCTTTTACTTCCCTATTATATTTCCCTACTCTAGAAAGTATTCCTAACCATTCATCTTCTCAAATAGTGCAAGATATTTTGCCATATAATACTCAAATTATTGCATGTATCTGCGAGAGCCTGACTACAAATTCTGTAAAATTGTGGAGCTTTATGGGTTATGGTTGAATTAAAATAATTGGTTAAACCGTATCAGTGAAGTTTATTTTAACACTCGTGACACAATGCCTCAGTTGCAAAAACTTCCAAAAACTCTCTCCTATATCATACTTACTCTTTATGTCTGAGTATGACATAAACACACCATTTACTAATAAATCCACAGGAGTTTTCACCCCTTTAGATAAAAGGTCAGTTTTCAGGTTAATTGTAATAAAAGTTCAGTTTTGATGTGAATGTTGATAAATGTTCAGTTTTGAGATTTATGTTGATAAATGTTCAGTTTTGAGTTTAATGATAAGTTGAATTTTGAGGTTCATGTTGATAAAAGTTCAGTTTTCAGGTTCATGTTGATAATTAGGTTTTGAGATTAATTGTAATAAAAGTTCAGTTTTGTGGTTTATGTTGATAAAAGTGCAGTTTTGATGTGAATGTTGATTAATGTTCAATTTTGAGGTTAATAATAAAAGTCCTACTGAAAGTGAAAGTAGTGACGTAGTGGCGCAGTCCTCGCGCTACAGGAAGTGGAAGCGGAGCAGCTCCGAGGTGGAGGTAAGTTCATAAACCGTTTATTTACACGAAAATACAGTTTATTTGTGTTTATTTTGGGTAGTTTGTGGGAGTTTAGTGTGGACTGTAGAGTCTGAGCTCTTTTAGAGGCGCTCAGAGAGAATGTAAGTGCGGGAATGAGGCGTTAATTCGACGAGATAAAAGTGAACCTGTTTATTTCTTTGTGTGTTTATAGGCAACTGTATGCTGTAGGTGTCATTAATCCAGCAGCTTCATCATGAGTGACACTGGCAACGACAGCGACGTGGAGTTTGAGAGGTATGCACACACACACACTTTTGTATGACTATATTTGTGAGGACATTCCATTGCGTTCCGTCCCCACCTCAGATTTTCCAGTATTCCTATCATTATGAGGACAATATGGTCCTCACAGAGAGATTAATACACACTCCCTGTCTCTCACTCACATACTCTCTTTCCACTACCATGTCAGTGTCTGAATGATCCAGTCCCCAAATAACACCTGATTTTTTTTTGTTCTCTCTCTCTTTCTCATTCTCTTTTTCGATTCATCTTTGTCTCTCCTCTCACGCACAATTAAAAAGTGCCAATTCAAATCAGACCACTCATCATCACATCTGATTACGCAATTAAGCTGGCCACGCCCCTTCCTCCCTGACAGGTCTCATTCCTGAACTGATCCCAATCACAGTAACGGCCATCATATCATGCGGCCCAGAGCACGACACACCGATAAACATTTGTCCGCTGTTTTAACACACGCTCACACTCCCAAGTCTCTCAGGCTGGAATGTAACTGCTTCAGCATTTAAAGTAGAATGGGAGAATGTGAATACGAAGGTTCCGATGTGTGTGAGGACTTTTTGGTGAGGTGGGTGTGCTGGTGTATGGTCATGTGATTTTTTTATTTTGTTTATTTTTATTTTTTTTACCCCAGGATAAACAAGGAGCGTCCGCCCAGCAGCTATGGCTCAATGCGGAGTGACGATGATGATGATGGCGATGACGAGCTCAATGACGCTTCACCGCCCACCGTTACAGTCAGCCTGCAGGCACCATCTGCACCTTCAGGGTAAACACATACACACAGGAGTGTTTCTAGACTAAACAGAAATTATGATACAGTATACAGGAAAGTGTCATGTAGGTGTGTCTATAGAGGGCATATACTTATTCTTGCATCTAGAAAATCAGCACCACATGTCCTTGGTCCCAGGCTCAAACTTTTGCACATGTCTGTCGGTAATGTTTACACACTCCGACTCACAAGGGGGCTGTAGACAAAAAATGTGTGAGAACTGCTGACATGAGTTATATAACATATTTGGAATTACTTCAGTATTAAATAATGACATTCTATC
Organism: Brycinus macrolepidotus; assembly: GCA_037974445.1. Taxonomy (NCBI): domain Eukaryota; kingdom Metazoa; phylum Chordata; class Actinopteri; order Characiformes; family Alestidae; genus Brycinus; species Brycinus macrolepidotus. The sequence continues at coordinate 16,789 of JBBPCZ010141955.1, read as the reverse complement.
CAACTCCACTGTTAAGACTCTGCTTAGCAGCAATGTGCCTCATGGGCTCAGACAGTTTCATGAGGTCACAAGTCCACTAATCAATGTTAAGCAAGGCTTATTTAGGGACTGGGCTCCAGCAGTTACTCTGTAAATACGTTCTTACATCGTTATTATACATATGCATAAAAGATGCAGGAATGTGTGTGTGTGTGTGTGTGTGTGTGTGTGTGTGTGTATATGTATATGTGTTACAGGGTCAGGCTGTTTCGCCCAGACTCACCAACAGAGACGGGCATCACGGCACTCACTCAAGAACAACAATCCAGCATCCACAAAGAGGGGGCGTTTCTCAATGAACTGGGGTAAACACACATTCGCACAAACGCACATAAAATGAGATAAACCGCAGCATGTAGCCCAACACTGTGCCTTTTTACTGTATGCTGTATGTTTTTACAAACCACCTAAGAAGCAGGAGCACTGATCTAGAATCAGTTTCTGTGATGTCATAAATATGGAGGAATCTGATCCAAAATCAGTCCTACTTTGTGAATTGCAGGCCCAGTGTTGTCTGAAACGGCTGTCTGTTGCGCTGAAGTTTAGATCATTTTTACAGCTCGTAGTAAGTCAGACTGTGTCTGAAACCACAGCCTCAAGTCTGCTTCACCTTAATGAAGACTTGGATGTGGTTTGAGTGGGATAAGGTTTGTTCATGTTTACCTAGCTTTTAGAGAGAAAAGGAAAGCTAGGAAGGCGTCTGGTCGTGTTGGATTATGTTGCATGCTGCTCCTTGCCCTTTTCGTTTAACTCAGCTAATACATGCAGTCGGGTTCCTGAAACACCCGCAGTGTTTAGATCCTCCATATATTTCACAACTAATTGAGTTCTTACCCACTCATCCTGCTCCCCCCAACAGTTAAATGTTGTATGTAAGACAGCACAGTTTCCCTTTTAAAGGCAGTCAGTAAAATCAGGTGAGCCATGGAAGCCCTGGAGGAGATGAAGCAGAGCTGGACTGAGGTTAAAGTTGTCTGAAGATGGCCTTTACACCCAAACCTCAGAATATAAAGGCGCAGTCATTTGAGCGTGCCTGTAGAATAAACTCTGCCCACTTCCCACCCACTGTACTCTAACATGCTGGTCCCAAATACCTAGTTGATCACTGACTGTAGTTTCCTCCAGAGACAGTAAACGAGAGATCCTCTGAAAAGAGTGAGGAACACACAATAATGCAGAGCTGCGTCAGACTTTACTCAGTCAGTTCAGTTTTCTGCCTTGTTAAAAGGCAAGCTGACCAATCAGAGCACCATTGTCATGGTTACAGTCAAAGAAAGACCATTGGATTAGATGTGAAGGATTCTTTGTTAAATATTTAGCCTGAAAAGCATACTAGGTCTGGACAGTTGTTTTCATGTTGCTCCTGCTTATTTACATAAATAATTACCTTCTGAATATGTAATCAAGCAATTACCATAATGTGTTCCACCCTCTAATGTGTTGTGCTGTTCTGAGATTAGCTTCACTAAATGGCCTAACTTTCTCTCTCACATGCTCTCTCTGTCTCTTCCTCTCTTTCATTCTCTCTCTCTCTCTCTCTCTCTCTCTCTCTGTGTCTTTCTCTCTCAGGCGTGAGCACCAGGCAGTGGGGTCAAGGGGGGTGGATGATGTGGATGAGGAGTATGATCCTACTATGAGAGACAGGGAGAGGCGACGTAGAATGGGGTCTCAAGTAATGATGGAGGTGACCCCACCAGAACCCCAGCGGAATCTCCCTCCACCACCCGAGGGTGTTGGCTTGCAGTCAGGAATCGTACACCTGACCCTGACGCTGCCCTACATATTTAAGGTGGGGGCTGAGACTCTCTCTCTGTCTCTCTCTTCTCTCTGTAGAAGAAAAAGAAAAAAAAAAGTGGGGGCTGGGAGATTACGCAATGTAACTTTACAGGAGAAGCAAAAATATTATTTTACTGTAACAAGATTTTATCCCAGATATTTTTTGGCCATTTCTACTTATCTGTTCATCATATCCACATTGTAAAGAGCTGATGGAGATTTCAAACATTGGATGTAGAATTAAATAAGGTTCTGAGCATTTGATTCAGCAAAGATTATATACACAGCAAGTGTACAGCATATGTATTTATACAGTGCATTTGACAGCTGGAGCTGTTGCATAGCCGCTTTACAGAGTGCCGGTCTGAGCCCCTAGTAAACAAGCCGAAGGCAATGAATATGAAGAAAAATTCCCTGAAGCTGGAGTAAGAAACTTTGGGAGAAACTGAGACTCAAAGGGGGAACCTGTCTTCTGGCTGATGCCAGATGGCGAGAGAGAGAAGGAGATTACAGCATTTTCATTCTTTTGTTGAACAGAAGGAGGGAAGGAGGGAGAAGTCTAGCTGTTTGCTCTCAACAGCACTCACCAGTGGCACAGTTAGCAGGGCAAGCTGTCTTTAGCTGTTTTATAATTTTTTTTAAACATAATTTATAAGTATATAACTTTTAAATGTATTCATAAACTGATCATCCATAACATTATAGCCTTCAGGTTAACACTGATTATGTAGTTACAGTGTCTAACTGGGGAGGGGGTGTGTGGTTGGCCGGAGGCGTGTGTGGCACTTACCTGGGGAACAACTGGCACCAGGATGAACGATGGGGAGAAGACGAGGCAGTGTGATGCTCTGGGTGAACCTTGGGTCTCGCATTCATGTGGATGTTACTTTGACACAGACCACCTACCTAAACATTGCTGCAGACCAAGTACACCCCTTCATGATGACTGTGTTTCCTCAATGGCAGGGTCCTCTTTCAGTAAGACAGCGTGCCCTGTCACACTGCTAACACTGTTCAGGAACAGTAAAAATAAAGAGTCCCTGGGCAAGACGATGTTATCTTACATCTCTATAAATAAGAGCATCAACCAAATGAATAAGAATAAAATGTAAAATAAAATGTAAATATGTCTTGGTCTTCACAAAGCATAATAAGGGTGTTTGTTTTTTTTATGATTTTTATTTTTTATTTTTTTGGCAGGCCATGCAGCAGAGTCTGAGTAAGCTGAATCCTGCAGAGCTGCTGTGGTTTAAGCGCAGTCTCTGCAATCAGTATAAGAACCAATTTGAGTTCTCCCAACTAGAGGAGAGCGATGTACTGGATGTTGTTGACCGGCTGTTGGAGCGTTGTGGGAAAGGAGAGGCAGTGCACATCGCCATCCGAATACTGCAGGGCATCAACAAACAGAAATTTGCTGACGAGCTGGAGAAAACTTGCGAGAGAGGTAGAGTGGATGAAAGAAGCCAAAACATTTATTTATTTGTTTTTTTTTTCTAATTCTACAATTTTCACACCAAAGCTCAATTGAGAACAGGTCCTTGTTTTTCTATAAAAGGAGAATTAATTTGCAGACAGTCACAAGTGTATTCTGTAATGACCACTCTCTGACCATCTCATGTCCCTGATAATACACATCAAACTTACATGGAACAGCTTGAGTAATGGAGAGCTTTCCTGAGCAGTTGAGTTAATCTTTTCTCTACCTTCCTCCAGTTGTGATCCAGCATGACTTGAGGAACAGCCACACAAGACGCTATTACAACTTGTATGAAGGTACCTGTCGGCCAGGTCAGCAGCGCTTTGTCAGCCACGTTTATGCAGAGCCGCCCATCTTCATGGGTGGGGACTGCGACATCAACACTGAGCATGAAGTCCACAGGCCCAACTTTCCCAGCAAGCAGGGAACCGCCATCCGGCCAAACGACATCTTCCGTCCCCTGGAAGGTGAACGCCGTGTCAGGACTGTCTTGATGACAGGGATTCCGGCCATTGGGCTGACTGTGGGGGTGCAAAAGTTCATCATGGACTGGACAGGTGAGCATGCCAACCAGGATTTTCAGTTTGTCTTTTCTCTTCCTGGCAGAGAATTGCACTTAGTCAAGGAGTCAGACCAGAGTTTCCTGGAGATGCTTGCTTGCTTCTACCCTGAAACAAAGAGTGCTGACTTTCTGAGCAATGAAGACTGCCCCATCCTTTTCATTATCGATGCTCTGGAGCTTTGCAAGCAACCACTTAACTTCAAGAGCAATATAGATGTTAGTGACATTACCACAGAAGCCCCTTCTGATGCCCTTTTGACCAGCTTGATCAAGGGTACTCTGCTGCCTCACGCTAGCATATGGATCACATGCCATCGTGTTGCGACCAGCATGATCCCTCCTCAGTATGTCAGCAGGTTCATGGACCTGAAAGGATTAACTAATGCGAAGAAAGATGAGTATTTCACCAAAAGGACTAAGGATCCAGCTCTAGGTGCCCGAGTACTTGCCCACATTAAGCGCTCTCCGGCACTCTACAACATCTGCCAGTTGCCTCTCCTTTGCTGGATTGTGGCCTTCATCTTTGAACGCCGTTTCCAGAATCCAGACTACACTGAACATCCTCCGGCAGTCACCACCTTCTACACTCAGTACATGATTGTGCAGACGAACCGCAAGATTGAGCGCTATGTTGGGACCAGTTTGGAAGCATCCCGCTGGAAGGATAGTGATAAGGACTTTCTGATTGGCATGGGCAAGCTTGCACTAAAGATGGTGCTGGAAGAAAGGGACGTTTTCTATGAGGATGAGGTGTCTGCACTACAGTTGAGCCTGGAAGACGTGACCAATCGAGGCGGGATTTCAACTGAAGTGATGCGGCTGGAAGGGTACCCACGAGGTGGGCGGGTTTTCAGCTTCGTTCACTACAGTGTGCAGGAGTTTATGGCAGCCATGTACGTGTATGTGACGTTCCGGGTCAAGGGCAAAAACATCTTTGAGCAGCAGATCAAGAGCAAGGTGGCCAAGCTGCTTAAGGACAGACCTGTCTCTGATCTCTACAAGCTGGCCATAGACAAAGCCCTGGCCAGCCGGAACGGGCACCTAGATATGTTCCTGCGCTTCCTCTTTGGATTCACCACATCTGGGACGGAGGCACACTTGCGCGGATACCTCCTGCCACAGTACCACCCGGAACCCAAGGGTATGGATGACGTTGTGAAGTACGTGAACAAGAAGTTAAAGGAGGGTACTTCGCCTGAAAGATGTAGAAATCTGTCTTTGTGCCTCAACGAGTTGGAAGAGGGCAAGAACCACGGATGGCAAAGTATCTAATGAACATTTGAGGCTGAGTTGCATTAAGGTGGATTGTTTGTGTTTAGGCACAGTTGTGTGAAGGAAAACATAAAAGTGAAAGAAGACCGTGCATGTGAACTGAGAGCTTATTCAGTGTAAGCTGCTCAGTCTCTGACATTTGACCTCTGCTCACTACATGTTCCAGTTCTTTCTGTTCTTTCCAAAGATCGGGACAAAAACTGTGGAAATCACATACTAATACACTGATGTAATTAAGGATGCAAACCAGTTGAATATGTGTGCACAAGTATGACGTGCAAATATCAACAGCCTGATCAGCTCCAACAGCTTGGAGGAAAAAGACCAGCTTTTCTTCTTTACAACGTCTAACATTAGATTTCACAAAAGGAATAAGTCGCTGCTTGTCCTCTGATTAGGGGCTGCATTCACAAAAGCTTTGCAAAGGAAAAACGTGCAAAGGACTTTTAAGACCAGCTGTGTTCATAACTGTGTTCTTCAATGCAGTTCAGAAAAAACAGGAAACTCCCAAATATTCTAATATCTAGTCTGGGCCAAATCTTATTTTATATTTAAGTGATGCAGTTGTCATGTAGCTTTGGGCTGGGTGATTCATTAAATTATGACTGTATTCTGAACAATTTTTGGGAGAAATCAAGCACCATGGTGAACATTGTGGTGACCTTAACGCATCGCATTAATGTGTGTTTTAAGACGCATTACCACAATTTCCAACAACTGCTTAATGTGGAGTTAAGTGAAGGGACCCTGTTTCACAACTAGCGGCCCATGCAGGGGTATGAGTGTATACTGTTCAATATTTGTGTTAAATCAGTAAAAAAATTGAGCTGGATTATTTCTAAATATATTTTTTACTCTGTTAGTTCTTATCACAGGTAAAATATCAAATCTTTTTGACAAAGGTTTGTTTACTTCCACCTCTCACTAATCAATTATAAATCACAATTCAGTTTAGTGCCTGTTTAGTCTATTTGGATTATAGATGGAAAAACCACTCCTAAGTCATTTCAGAAAGAGTTTGTGAGTACTGAGATAGCTAAAGGCCGGGAAATACTGAACTATATAATTTTATCCATGTCTCCCAGCTCTGATGTAGCCTGTAAATGACAGTCCATCACAGTCAAGTTGAGTTTTAGCTCCTGCACATTGTTTATTTTCCTTTTTTTTCTTAAGTACATTTAGAAGATTGTATTTGTTGAATGCGGCCCCTGATCCGTTTCCTCCGTGCTCTGATGCCAAAAAGAGGCTTTATCTTATTAAGTTGGAGAGTGATGTCACTACCTGTGGTTAGAATGCTAACAAGATGGTTAGCGTTTTTGTAATGGGACAGAGGGGATGGGGTATGAGTTGCTGATGCATTCACCGTGAGCCTTTTTAACCTGTTCTATATTATTTACTTGTATACCAGAGGGCTGATGCTGACAGTTCGTGATAAAAAGTCATGAGATGATCATTTATTCTGTTTTTGTGCTCAGTACACACATACACACACACACACACACACATATATATATATATACACATATGGAACAGTGTCTATATATATATAATATAGACACTGTTCACATTAGTCGTATTCTGACAAACAGCGAGAACCACAGCGTCTTACTATAGAGAAGCTCACAGATTTCTTTACTGAGGTGGTGAATGGAACCAGATGTCTCCAACACAAATATTTTATTTCCTTTATAATCCACCAGTGATGCAGAAGCTCCATGTATCCTCTTGAGTGCTTATATGGAATATCTATGATGGTAAAATAGCGAATCTGAATTAAATCAGCTGTGAACATTAATGTGTGTCCGCTTTGCTTCGACTTTGTGCTGTTCAGGAATATTTTTGTTCTCTTTTTGTTCGCTGCTGTTCATCCACTCATTGAAATAATGACACCCTCTTCTGCAACCCCCCTGTTTGAAAGTCACTGCTTCTGTGATGTCATGATGACCCCCCATACCCCCCCCCCCAACCCCCGCCCCAGCCTGCTGCAGTTTAGCTTCACCCACTGTTGCTGAGGTTGTAAGGACTGTTTCAGCTTAGACTGCTTTTTGAATGAGGGCAGCCAGTCAGAACAGAGCTCATTTATGTGTATCAGTCAGAAACAGCTTGTTTAATTCTGAGGGACAAAAAGAGGCTGTGAAATGTGACTGTTTTTGGTTCATTTAACCTTACAAATGTGATACTGCAGGGAGTGGGCTCTTTAAAAATAAGGGTGCCATCAAAGATTTTTACTGTACCAAAGAGCCTTTCAGTGGATTGTTCTTTACAGAGTCGATGAACAGATGAATGCAAGTAGTCTATGATTAAAGTAATGCATAAGTGAGTAAATATAGGAGCTTTGGGTATAAATAATCAAATGAATAAACACAGTGCACCTGTGGAGGTAAATCATCAGTAGAGTCCTAAAAATCAAATCAAGTAGGTTTGTCATTTCAGCTATATACATATCACACAGTGAGACGAAACAACGTGCCTCCAGGGCCATGGTGCAACACAAATAACAAAATCAGAACACCGCAAGGCTACATAAGTGCAGTAAGAACAGGAATACACAGAGTGCAAGAAAAAACATGAGCAACAATGCAATATTACAGGGCAAGACAATATAAAATGCAGTCGACAAAAGCAGCAACAATATTAGTTGTATACAGTGTTATGGCAGATACGGTATTCTAGTTAAGTGTGTAAAAAGTGCAAATATCAAGGTAGGCAGCAATAAATAAATAATTGTGGCAACAATATCAACAGCACGATGGATTCCTAAAGAGCTGTAGAGCTGAGACGTGCTTGTCTGGACAGTTGAGAAGAAAATCTGTTTGGTCCTCTGTCTCCATCAGGCTGCAGGACCTTCAGGTTCTCCTCCCGGGACAGCAGGTTCTGTGGTGTTTCTCTCTCCACCTCCTGGCTTTGTACTGAGTGAAGATTTTTCTCTGCTGGGTGTCTTTAACGCTTAAACAGTGCACCAGGCTGGTGGTACCATGTGCTGATTGGTAACCGTTTAAATTAGTTGATTTAATTTGTCTAAATATGTTTGACTGAGATGTACACTATATGGACAAAAGTACTGGGATGCCTGACCTTTACACCAACAGGGACTTTAATGACATTGCATTCAAATACTTGCACTTTAATATGGAGTTGTCCCCACCCATTGCAGCGATAACAGCTTCAACTCTTCTTGGAAGGCTTTCCACAAAATTTTGGAGTGCCTGCTTTGTGCACTGGGGCACAGTCATGCTGGAATAGAAAAGGGCCTTTTTCTAAAACTGTGTCCACAAAGTTGGAAGCACATCGTTGTCAAAAATGTATTGGTATACCGAAGCATTAAGATTGCTTCACTGGAAGAATAGGGGCCTAGCCAAAACCCTGGAAAACAAGTGTGTCTCAATACTTTTGTCCACATAGTGTGTGAGCTGTTGTCCGCAGTTTTCCGAACGTTGCCGAGCGTTGCCGATTTTAGCCGAGTGTTCACGAACGCAGGCACGAAGCCGGTTCAAAAAAAAGTTCTCGAAGTTTCTCGAACACTAGTCTGAGCCATCCTCACACACTCAGACAGAAAGTCTGTAACCTCTCACAGTTTGTGTGTATATCTGGTTATTTTTGTGTGTCGAGCCATGTCCGTGCTATGTTACAACAGGGGCTGTGGGCAGCGCTTTGATCCAGAAAACAACCCTGAAGGTGAGTTAGCAACATGCTAACAACATCTGGACATAATTACAACACCGGCAGGTCAGTTACACTCACCGTTACTATCACTACATTTACTACATTTGAGTCTGGAGATAAGCCCATTCACATGTAGCTCGTTTTTATTTCAGAAGTAGTTGGATGTTAGCTTTGAAAGAGCCTGAAGTCAGATTTAAACCATAAACCGATGGTGGTAATACAGTTTAAGTTAGTCTGTTAAAGGGGGACCAAATTTCCAAATTCCCAATAATTTAGTGAGCGTAAAGAGAGTAATTGAGAGTGAGTTTGGTGTTAATTCATTGTAGAAAATCTAAAAACAAATCTAAAACAAATTATTTCATAGTGGTAGTGAATGCAGTCAGACATCTATAACACAAATACAGCATTTTATTACCTCTCTCAACCCACCAGTGATGCTCCTCGTATCTTTTTAGATAGATAGGTAGATGCTTTTATTGTTATTGAACGAGTACAGTGAGATGTAGTTTGGAACACGCCAGCAAATGCATAGTAGAAAATATTTAAAAGGGAAAAAAGGGAGATCACAATAGAATATAACTATAAACACACAAGAATGAAATATCAATAAAATATGCACGCACGCAATAAAAATATATCCATCCACATATATTGGTATGGCAGAATATAAAAATATATTGCACAAGAGTGAAAATATTGTACAGAATGTTGTGGGTAAAATAGCAGTGAATTTGAACTAAATCAAATTTCTTTTCTTTGCCTCACAATACCCTGCATGTACTCCTGCAGTGGGTTTAATTTTACGTCCAAAAGCTTCTCAAAAGTCTGGTAAAACAATGTCTCAGGCATCAGGCAGTGCATTCCTAACCATTTCATATAATAACTTTCTGTATGGGAAACTGTAGAGGCAGAGGTCTGGCTCCATTCACCACCACTGTGAACAATTCTGACTCAGTGAGGTTCTCTAGGATGAAGTGTTTCACGTAACACCCACTCTGAACCTCTGCGTTCTTGGTGCTGCAGGTGGGTAGTGTGTCTGGAGAGGTGGAAAATAGAGATCATTCCTCCCCTGACTATGAGGCCAACCGGATAACGGAGACAGTGCTGTCGTGTCCTGCGTTATTCAGGCACCATTTAATACTCTGGTGCTGCAGCTGTCCATGCAGTGCTTGACATGAATAAAGCAATAGTTTTAAGCAAAAAAAAAAAAAAAAACCTAATGTAGTCAGTAAGCCGAGATGTGTTCGGTGTCAGGAAATTTGCTGAACCTACATGGTTAATGTTGCTAACAAGTAGTGGAAGCTTATACCCCACCAGTCAGTGTGGTGCTGACGTAACCATTCTGGCGTGACTATAAGAACTATTACTGAACAACTCAACATAGTGTTGATGCGAGTGTAACTGTTGCACCATTTAAGGTGGAATAGAAGATTCGAACAAGAAGCTGGTGAGTAGGAATCCATGTAAAAGTGTTGTGTTCTTGTTACAGATGCGTGTACTTTCCATCCCGGGGTTCCAGTGTTCCATGACGCTCTGAAGGTGAGATGCTCTTTGACTCTAGCTCTTATTTTAACTCTGTCAAAAGTAAGCGTACTCTTGATTTCTTCCTGGCATCCAACAATGTGTGTGTTTAATGTAGGGCTCGTCCTGTTGCAAAAGGCGCACTACGGACTTCTCGGATTTCCTCAGCATCGCTGTGAGTGACTATTCACTGTAGTATTGTATTTGGACCTCAGGGGCAATGATAATACATAAAGTAAGATATGGGCCCTTTTAAATATAGTTCAGAATGCTGTAGAAAGTAGGAGTGCGTGGTTCGACTGGAACTCTGGTTATTTTGTGCTTCGCACACACACACAGCACATTTCTGTCCTGACACATTTTTTTGTGACGAGTCTACACACACACACACACACACACAAAATGTAGACTCGCCGCATAAAAATGTGTCAGGACAGAAACGTGCTGTAGATGCATGGCCAGGTTTTTGGGTTTTATAAAGCTGTACAGTCATGTGTTTGAGCTTATGTGTGTTGTGCTGCAGGGCTGCTCTAAAGGGTGTCTTAATAAAGAGGAACCTCCTGAACCGGTGAAACCTGAGGTGAAATCTTCTGGAGAGAAGAAGGAGCTGGAGGACCTGAAGCCCCGGTTTGATGAGTATATCATTCAGGCTCCGAAACCACTGGAGTCCATCCAGAGACCCAAGTATGAACAAAACATTTCCCCTTTCCTGTCCTTTTGTAATCTGAAAAATGCTCTGCTGTGGGTTTTGGGAGGGGGAAGTGAAATTATTTATTTTTCTCCGCTCACTGGGCCATGGTGATGCAATCAAAGAATCTGAAGCCATTTTAGGGGCGGTTTTTATCTCTACAGGACAAATTACAGGAGAAAAAGAATTTGGTCTTAAATGAGATGAAGATGATTTGAGCAGAGACACAAACTAACCAGGTCAAAAAGGTCATGTTTTTCTGATTTCATGTTGACTTTACATTCATGCATGAAAGTTCATGTTTGAAAATGGTGTAACCGCCTTGCTTTGTGTGTGTGTGTGTGTGTGTGTGTGTGTGTGTGTGTGTGTGTGTGTGTGTGTGTGTGTGTGTGTGTGTGTGTTTTAGTGGTGAGGAGCCACTGGTAGACCTGCAGCAGAAAGTGTCTCCCTCCCTGCAACAGGTGCTTGAGAAGCTGAAACTATCAGAGACGAGTCAGAGTGTAGTAACAGGTACCAACGACCTCTCCAGACTGCACCACTAATGTGTTCCAGACTGTCCACTAGTGTGTTGTGCTGTTGTGAGGTTGATCTTTAATCTTGTAATTGAGGTTTTTAGAGATTTTGTCTGACTTTTGTGCTGAGCAGAAAGTTCTCTAGCTTCAGCTCCTGTAGAGCTGCTAACTGACTGCAGTAGCATGGAGGTCTTTGTGTGTGTTAATGTTGATTGTTTTTCTTGTGGTTTTGTGTTTTGCAGAGGAGAAGGAGAATGAGGTGAAAATTGGAACGGCATGTAAAAATGGAGGCTGCTGTAAGGTATGCTATGCTCGTTACAGTTATTGTGAGATGAACCAGTTATTGTGAGATGCTCATGTTTTAGTGTGCGTGTGTGTTTTGTGATTTTGTGCTGAGTTGACAGTGTGTGTGTGTGCGTGCATTGCAGACATTCTCTGGACCGAATAGTGATGATGAGACGTGTGTGTATCATCCAGGAGGACCTGTCTTTCATGAAGGGTGAGAACACGAACACGCACATGAAATGGAACATTGTACAACAGTTAGCTCCACCCACACCATTTGATTGGTTGAAAAGCTGTCTACGCGTTATGTCATTTTTTTCACCATATCTATCATTCCACCACCAGTTGCTAAGCAATAATATTTGTTTTACATTTAATACTGATACTACTGCTATTATTAATAATAATAATAATAATAATAATACATAATTTTTTCATGGTGCACTTTTCATTAGCAGCTCGATGTGCTTTATAGGCTGGTGATAAAGTTAAACAGTAATAGAAGAATGTTGTAGTGATTTTCTGTATAATTACTGTTCTATAACAGCATAATACAAAAACAGATCACTAAATGAAAATAACAAGGAATAATTTCTAATTTAAAAGATAAATACAAACAGAGCAAAAGCAGACGTGTTTTGAACAGTTTGTTGTTTGTCCTGGAGTCTAATAACACATAGAGGTCTGTTTATCTTCTTGTATTTTTACTGTACTGGAGCTGCTCATTTGGTGGAAGAAATTGAATTAAAAATATACTGCAGTGTTATAGGTTTCTGTGCTTTGCATAACATACCTGGTTGATCTGCACTTCTGTAATGTGTGTGCATGCTACCTGGCAGGATGAAGTACTGGAGCTGCTGTCAGAGGAAAACATCAGATTTTAACTCATTTTTGTCCCAAGAGGGATGCAGCAAGGGAACCCACCTGTGGAAGAATGCAGACGTGAGAGAACTCGCACATACATTCTCCTTAACCCAGTATTCACTATGAAGTATTTATTGTATAGTTGAACTAGAGTGTGAGTTGTGCAGTTGGTGTTTATGTTGTTGTTTTTGTCTATAGGGAAAGAAGGCGGTGCCTTGTCGGTTTGATTGGCACCAGACTGGGAGTCACGTGACCATCTCCATCTATGCTAAAAAACCCAACCCTGAGCTGTGTTCTGTACAAGCCAACAGCACTATGGTCAGTGTGTGCTTGTGTGCAGTGTTTGGAGCTTCTAGATGATGCTGAGTTTACAGTTTAAAGCTGGACTGTGTTTTGTTAGAATAGAATCTCTCTAATTGTTGAGCTTCTAAGTGTAAATAAGTACACACCCTCTGCAGAGACACAATGGACCTGCGCCCTGTCCTCGAGGTTTAAGTGTATTTTTTGGAGATGTTTGACCAGGGGTGTTCAGACCCCTGCTGTTGACTTCATTTGTTCACACGCTATTGAAGCATCTTTAGAATTAATTAAGACTAATATAAGCTAATATCTGGCTAATGTGTGTGTGTGTCTGTGTCTGTGTCCTGTTTTCTTACAGGTGATTGACGTCAGTAAGAGTGTTGTTAACATGATGGCTTCTAAAATCGAAATCTCCATGAAGAAGGCAGAGCCTATGTCCTGGGCCTGTCTGGACCTTCCCCCTCCAAAGCCTTTGTCCATTGAGCCAAAAGAGAAGGAAAATGCAGAGAAAGTGTCTGTGTAAAAATGGGATTGGTGGGGTGAGAGCTGTTATTCCCAGTGAAAATACAGAAACATTGACCCGCATTCGGGGCCAACTCTCAATGATGATAACAGCATACTGTCTGAACGGAGGAGGAAGGAACCTGGCACACCCTCTGTCTCCCCAGCCAGTTGCTTGACCTAGTTGACTTTACCCTGAGTTCGGTCTAAGCCCAGAATTACAGTTTCACAACGATGGACCACTTTTTACCAGGATACATCACCATGACCATTAATACAGGGCATCTAACCTGCTCCTGGGCAGGCTATGTTCAAGATTTCAGATCTGAGGCACCAAAATGTAACCACTGGATGAAAAAAGAAGCTGGTGAACTCACCCTGGACTGTGTGGAGGTGTTCAGTAATAGATGCCCATTTATCTGTAAGCCCGGTTTTGTCTGTACCTCAGTCCATGTGTTTTGCACCATGTCAGAATCCTCAGCAGGTCTGTTGTAGTTGCACTCTGGAGTCTCAGTGGGGCCGGAATATAACCACTGCACCAATTATGGTTTAAGGTTTTAATCAGAAGCTGTAAGAAGCCTCCAGACTGTCTGGAGGTGTTCGGTAATCTCTAATAGACACCAGTCCACACTATTTAGATAACGCCATGTCAGAACCCACACGTCTGTTAAGAGATTATGTAACTGCGAACCTGTGAACCCATGGGTTTATTTGGATCCATGTAGTCTGGTGGCTGTCTGCACAGAACACCTTTAACATTGAAGTTAAATGCTTAAGGTATACATTTTATTTAAAGATTGTGTTGAAGTGTGAAGTTATTTATAAATGTGGATTTTGTCTCTTTCCAAACATTACCCATGAAGAGATTTTGCTCATACTGGGTGCTAAGTGAAAACAAAGACAAAATTCTCAAAAACTTTTTTGCAGGCCACTCTGTCGTTGACAGTTTTTGTTGCACTGGAGCTTCTCTTTATATAAAGTGTCTTTACAGAGCATGCATATAAACATGGATTATTTACTTCTATTATTTTTATTTTGTCCAACATGTCTTTCTTCTACTTGCTTTGAGTCCATTTGAGCACCTGTGAAGTTGTCCAATCCCCAACCCCCACCCCCTCCTCCAAAATAAAAATGCCTTAAATGAACCAGTAAGTAATACTAACTGCTGTTACTGATCTTTTTTTTTTTTTAAACCCTTCAGCTGATTACAGAGATTTATTCCACCCAAGGGTCCCAGTTACTGTTTAAAGTTTAGTTCATTTTTACAGCTCACAATAAGTCGTACTGTTTACTAAACCACATCCACAAGTCTGCTCCACCTTAATGAAGAGCTGGATGCAGTTTGAGAGGGTCCAGAGAAGTTTTGGTGATGTGTTTACTGTGAAAGATTTGGGTGACTATTAACTTCTAATGTTAGCAAGCTCCAGTTCTCAACTAAAGGTAAATTTGGACCCAAACAGATCTTGTCTGATCGACCACATTTGGGATCAGTGTAGCTCGATGGAGGTCCGATTTTTGGCATATCTGTTGATTTGAGAAGGAAGATGAACAGGTAAAGAAGGTCAGTAGATTTCAGGTGGACTTTATTAGTGTGGTTAACACTGATTATACAGTTCTTTGCAGTGCAGAGCTGCCGCTCATGTTCTACACCATTGTGTTCACAGCAGGTACTGATTGTGATGAGTACCATCATCCTTCATCTGCTCATGAAACCTAGAATTTCACATTGAGATTCATGTAAGAATATAATTAGATTATTTCTGGCTGTTCACGTATGGTTTTAAGTTATCAAGAGTTATCGTTGTGGTTATTATAATCACTGTTTCTGATCTGTAAGTAGAACAATACAGTAGTTTTATTTATCTAGAGAAATTATTTCACTTTTAAAAGAAAAATGCAGATAATTTCAGTATAAAGTGAAAAGTCTAGAAATAATCTGATAATATTCTTGCAATAATATAAGAAATTGACTGAGTAGATTTAAGGTGATTTCAGAGTTAGTTTATAAACATGCCATTCACTCCCGAGTACATACATGAAAACGTAACTGCAAACACGAAGTGACCACAGTGTGAACAGCACATCAAATGAAGCCATGGGCAGCCAGGAACGAGGGGCACCCAGGGAGTAGTGTGTGGGGACGGTACCTTGCTCAAGGGTACCTCAGAGGTGCCACTAGCAATCGTGGGATTCAAGCCCACGACCTTCTAATCACAGGGCCAACTCCCTAACCACTAGGCCACCCATCCATTTAGCCCACACCAATCTATTCTTGCTAAAGTTATAAGGAGTGTTACAAGGTACAATACAGGGCAGTCAATCAGAACAGAGCTAATTTGCATAGATCACACTTAAAGGCACAGTACAAACAATCTGTTTACTTCTGAGGAATCAGAGAGGATGGGGAACAATGTAGAAATGAAGTAGGACTGTTTTTGGGTAATTAAACATAAGTGTAAAGAAGATACTGTAGAGAATCAAATATTTAAGCAGATAACTGCGATGTGCTGCATACACACTCAGCAGGATGATTTACATTCATACACACACTTGTGCTGGTGAGCTTATATTAATGCTGCCCAAAGCGTCCAGTAAGGTTGGAGGTCGACCTCACGCAACAGGATGGAGTGTATTAGCGGCGGCGTTGACAGTAACCGCGGCGATGCTGATCTGGCGCTTGACTTCATTCCAGGCTCTTTGAGGGTCAACAGTGTTCTCAATATCAAACAGAGCGTCGTACACACCTGGAAACGACTCGCCGGCATATTTATTATGACTGCTGGGAGCAAAAATAGTGTGCCTGAAAACAAAAAAACACATGAAGGTTTACCTGTAGAAAAGTGTTTGTGTATGCAGGTGTTTACCTGTAGAAAAGTGTTTACGTGAATGCAAATGTTTACCTGTAGAAAGGTGTTTACGTGTATGCAGGTGAACACCTGTAGAAAAGTGTGTATGAAGGTGTTCACCTGTAGAAAAGTGTGCATGCAGGTGTTTACCTGTAGAAAAGAGTGTATGCAGGTGTTTACCCGTAGAAAAGAGTGTATGCAGGTGTTTACCCGTAGAAAAGTGTGTATGAAGGTGTTCACCTGTAGAAAAGTGTGTATGAAGGTGTTCACCCGTAAAAAAGTGTGTATGCGGGTGTTTACCTGTAGAAAAGTGTGTATGCAGGTGTTTACCCGTAGAAAAGTGTGTATGCAGGTGTTCACCCGTAGAAAAGTGTGTATGAAGGTGTTTACCCATTGAAAAGTGTGTATGAAGGTGTTTACCTGTAGAAAAGTGTGTATGCGGGTGTTTACCTGTAGAAAAGTGTGTATGCGGGTGTTTACCTG
>JBBPCZ010141947.1:0-20224 GCA_037974445.1 Brycinus macrolepidotus | reverse complement strand
AAAACCTTGGTTGATTTTAAGAACCTTTCTGGTCTTGAGTCTTGAATCTGTGAAACACGATTTATTTTTCCACAACAAATTCGACATTACTTTGTGTTGTGAATTTGTTCTTGTATTCGCTCTGGTTGCGCCACCTGACTGCAAAGCAGCTAAATATCTCCTCATGTTCGCCTCAATGTCTGTGTCACTCGTTTGACTTTGACTTGTTCGACAGGATGATTATGTTTGTTATACAACAGTACAAGCTGTGCCAAAGTAGTTATGAATCTATATGGGGGGGACGATAAATACTCTATAGAGATGGTTTAGAAAGGCATGTAACAAAAAGAAACAGCTCGGTGATGTGATTAGAAGGTACTATGTTTGTCAAGTGGCTCAATACTGGCGCAATATGTAAAGATTTGTTTTACAGCATTGCTCGTCAAACAGTGAGATTTTTTGTGTGTGTGGTGCTCTTGAGTGTCCTGCATGGCGCTTGTTCGGACGCAGCCTGAGTTTAGTGTGATTTCGTTATAGATCAACTGTTGTGCAAAAAAAAAGTATAAATATAAAAATCTAAGTGAAAAACACACCAGTGTGACGGTACGCTTTAATAGAAAGTGGTCAGGCGACGCAACCGTGTGACACTACACGCTGAAGGGTTAAAGTTTCCTTTGCATTCAATAGCTGTGTGCATGCCATTACGCATGTACATTAAAAAGAAATTAGCCTTTTATTTACACTAATAAAAACTTCATTTGATTGAGAGCTTGCAGGATGTACATGTTCTAGACCGAGTGAGTGTGTGTATGTGTACTTACACAGCAGCATACATTCCTCCACAGCAGGAGTGGATGAATCCTCGGACCATAGTGTGCAAGATAAATGTCAAAATCTGGACAACGAGGAGAAATGAAATAGTGTATAAAAATGTTCACTGAAAAATAATGACAAAGACAACAAACTAAGCTTAAATAAAGCTTTTAACTCAGAAACTAGACGTTTTAACTTTCACCCTGGTAAATCACCAATCCAAGTACACTGAGCGGGTAGCTGAAAACAGAGATTGGGAAAGAACATCTTCACCTCCATTTAA
Organism: Brycinus macrolepidotus; assembly: GCA_037974445.1. NCBI lineage: Eukaryota > Metazoa > Chordata > Actinopteri > Characiformes > Alestidae > Brycinus > Brycinus macrolepidotus. The sequence goes on along the minus strand of JBBPCZ010141947.1, from coordinate 19,149 downwards.
AACCTAGTAGATAAACACTGTTTTCTTGTGTCTTCCACTTCTGCTATAATCAATATTCCTGCACTCAGCACTATCAATACCAAGCTCACGGGGTGTCTTCATTGTTATGGTTTATTTTTCAATTTACACACACTCAGAATCCAGTACCGTCATCACCTGAACCGTCCCAGTGGATCCGCCTGTCAAAATCAGGCCAAATAATACTTACACTACAACATGGTCAGTCTTAGGAAAGTGCTGACACAAGAGTGAAACGTTAAAAACTCACAGTTCAGAATGGGACCTACTAGGTTCTACAAAAGGATTCACCCATAATCAAAAGTGTACAGCATGATGTAAAGAATCCAAAGGATTTCCAACTACACCCATGGGTGAATTTTAAATGCTTATGGGGCCCAAAAAATGCTGATGACCATCAGCCACGGGCGATGGACAATGGCACATTTCCGATCCCCTTAATCACTAAATGCAACCTACAGAACAGACAAGCTTTCCAACTGCCGCCCAGTTAAACCAGCGTTTCACGTACATTGATTAATTTGTGGCAAGACAACTGCCACAATATCAATATCACCCCCCCGAAGAAATCACTGCAGAACTCAAGACAGTTGAGTTTTGGCCTACCATGCTTTCACAAACTTCATAAAGCAAAAGAATGTTATTGACACTCCAAAGAGCAAATGACATAATAATGAATCCACAATCTAAAAAGTTTGAAGAAGCACAGATCCTGTTAGAACCATTTCTTGCAAAAGGTCAAAAGAGCTCAGATATGCGACTCACTGATCTCATGAAAATCTATACCATACTTTATATTGTTTAGGTTTAGATCTATAAGGATTAGTATTTAGTCTAAAGCTCAAACTAAAAATATAGATAAATGCTTGGCCAACACATTTCATCCTCAGTAAACAGAATTCCTAGCACAAATATTAATATGCAAATACTTGAATAATTGAAGTGGGTATGAATCAGGTCAAAATTCTGCAAATCCATTTGTAAGAATTTGGTACTGGGTGTTTCTTTTACCTGTAGAGGCAGGTTGTCGATGAGTGAGGTGATGCCAAACAGGACAAGCAGCAAGTTGGTAAGAATGAAGGCTCTCATGGCATTTGTGAGTTTTTGGATTTTTCTGTCACGCTTCGGTTTGCCGGCAGAACTGCTGTTGGACACAAACAATGAAATCCATCAGGACCTGCCTTCTGTGTATCTGAATTTTACAGAATTTTACTATGAAGTGTTTATTGAATGTTTAAGGGCCCGTAGTTTACACTTTTGACTGTTATGTAGTTTTACATAAGAAAAAGTCATATTTCATTTTTACTTCACCATTTATCCATTGATATAATTTAAATGTACTGTTTCATAAACTGGCAGCACAGTGTAACTGCAATATGATTTTGTTTATATCCTAATCTTTAATTTCACAGTAGAGAATAAAATGTGGGTTTGCGTGTGTGTCTATGTCTCACAGTTTGTCTCCCTTTGCCGGACCCGTCTCCTCCTCGCACTCTTTCATTTTCCAGTCCATGATGTAGCCAATCAGAGGACACGTAACCAGGCACAGGAGCTGCAGTGTGCCAAAGATGGACGAGTAGAAGTTCACTGGAGAAAGCACACGTACAAATCAGCACACACACACACACACATAAACAGTGTTCACACTTATGCCTTAAAATAGGATTAAAAAATGTGCTTCATTCAAATAAAAAACAAAGAGTGGCACTGTCCAAATACTTCTGAAGATCTCCAGAACAAAACACTCTCCTGAGCCTCTCTCCTAAACATTCACTTTTGAACAATCACACTTCTAAACACCCAAAAGAGCAATGCAACCTAACACTTCCCTCACCTTTATTTTCAGCCTCTTTCGCCAGTTCATCAGAGGCTGCAAAACAGCAAAGAAACAATTAGACCCAGTTAAACTAAAGGAACACAAAAGAAAACGGGCTGTTTTTATAGACTGTTTTATGTAGACACAAACACAAGGCCATATGGGCAGCTGTTAAAGATGTGTGTATCTGCATGTGTGTGTGTGTGTGTGTGTGTGTGTGTTTGTACACTCACAGTGAGGGTTGCCATGTGTGAACAGGAACTCCAACATTTTGTTCATGGCTCCCATGAAGAAGATGATGCGTAGCTGAGACATTCCCATGGTTACCAGACTCCATAAGAAGATCGGGGAAAAGACAGAGCGCCGAAATGGAATGGAGTCTGAGAGAGAGACAGAGAGAGAGAGAGAGAGAGAGAGATTAAATTTACACAATTTGGCCTGTATCAAGGTTTAAAGTCTAGTGCCTCAACCAGAAATAGTGTAGTGTGCATCAGCCTAATGCCCAGTATACACTGTACGACTTTGGGCTTCACAGACAAAAGATGACAGTCAGAGAACAATCATGGCGATTTCTTCAGTCACGGTTCCTAAACAGTGGTCCTGCGTTGTACTGTGAGAGAGGTTCAAAGACGAACAGTTTTGCAACCAAAAACAGCCTGCAATTATTTTCTGACAGTGTCAGAAATTTAGAACGACCTTCTCACAGTGTGTGTGCTGCTACGACCTACATCTACTGACCAGCCAATCAAAACGCAACATGAAATGACGTATTTATCAACGCAACATCCAAACAGCATGGTGGAGAAACGAAGGAATACTGGTATGTGGGACAGCGGTACGCCGCCCCTTTGGATTTTTCTCCCACACATTAAAAGCACAATCGCCAGAGCGAAAGTCATCTCGTTCTGTAAACACAGCACCAGCGCAGGCTGATAAAGTTTTGTTCTTCTGGACTAACCTGCGACGTAGCGTACGATTCAACAGGTGTCACTGCACAGTCTACGTACCTTCGTTCACACCATCATACATCTACATACAAGCTGTACCCAAGTTTAATAGTTCCATGTCACACAGTGTGATTTGTAATGATCTTATAAGATTGCTGAAACCGCACTGTAGAGGGCATAGTAACACATTACCAGTAGGGGTGTGCATTTTTAAGCAAATAATTAGTAAACAAATCCAGGTGGCAGTATTTAATTACTTAAATCACTGTTTCAGTATTAGTTACAAAAAGTCAATGAGAAAACATGCAGACCAATAATTCAGTGAAATGTAACTTTGCTACTACGAAACAGGAGCACCTTTATGTGAGCATATTACCAGAGATTAGTGGTCAAGCATGTAACTGAGAAGACTGAGAACATACAGCTGTATCAGTAGCTAAGCTGTCAAAGATTAACTGACATTGTTTATTTTTCTGCCGGACCTCCCAGCCGGACAGACTGATGCAGCAGGTGGTAATGTACTACAAACGATGCTCCCAAGCCCCCCACACCCCATACAAATAAGGGATAAAAACAGACAATTGTTCACTGAAATGTATATAATTACTTATGATAAATATGACATAAGTGAAACACAGTACTTTTAGTTGAGCTGTACAACTTCTTATATCTTGCTGCTTAAGACATTTTTAGCTGCTTCTAACTGTTCTAGTTGCATGTTAGGCTCAGGTTTACACTGAAAGAACAAAGTCTTCATGATTTCATCCGATCAGGTAGAAAAGTGGGTCTTCACACTAGTAAGCTATATAGTATATAATGAGTCCTTGGGCTACAGATTGTAAGTGCATATATATTAATCCTCTGTGCTATGAAACCCCTAAATATGATCTGGTCCAACCATTTAACTTCAAAAGTCACAAAATTAGTTGATTAGGGTCCAGCTGTGTGCAATCAAAGTGTCACATGATCTGTCGCATGATGAATAAACAGGCCTGTTCTGAAAGGTCCCTGACTCTGCGACACCACTAAGTAAGCAACATGAAGACCAAGGAGCACTCCAAACAGTTTAGAGACAAATTTATGGAGATGTATACGGTTAAGTTATAAAAAATATCCCACAGAGCACCACTAAATCCATTATAACAAACTGGAAAGAATTCGGGACCACTACAAACCAGACAAGAGAAGGCCACCCACCAAAACTCAACAGGCAAGGAAGGCATTAATCAGGAATACCAAAGGAGCTGCAAAGATCCACAGCGGAGAGTATCTGTCCATGGAACCAATTGAATCCATACACTCCACAGAGTGGGGCTTTATGGAAGAGTGGCCAAGAACACATGAAAGATGATTCTCTGGTCAAATGAGACTAAAATAAAACTTTCTGGCCATCATAGGAAATGTGTGCGCCATGTGTGGCGCAAACCCAACACTTCCTATCACCCTGAGAACACAGTGAAGCTTGGTGGTGGCAGCATTATGCTGTGGGGATGGCAGGGACAGGAAAAGTGGTCAGGATTAAAGGAAAAATGGGTTGCACTAAATACAGGGCAATTCTTGAGGAGAATCTGTTTCAGCCGTCACAGATTTGAGACTGGGACAATGGTTCACCTTTCACTGGGACAATGACCCTAAACATACTGCTAAATCTACTCTGGAGTGCTTTAAAAGGAAACCTTTAAATGTCTTGGAATGGCTAGTCAAAGCCCAGACTTCAATCCAATTGAAAATCTGTGGAGCAGTCTTGCCTTGAGGAACGGGCAAAAATCCCAGTAGCCAATATAAACCCAAGAGACTTGCAGCTGTAGTTGCAGTCAAAGTATTGACTTTGGGGGGTGAATACCTATGCACACTCAAGATTTTTTTGGTCTCTTATTGTTTGTGTCACAATTAAAAATATTTTGTATCTTCAAAATGGAAAACACCAAGGGGGGGATACACTGTAGATTTAGCCTACATTACATTTTATTATATTTTTAATGATACACTGACATTTTTCTTTTTATGTCCCTATACATCCCTAATGTAATCAGATACTGTACTAGGACAAATTTGCAATTTCCAGAGCTCTGGGAAAAGGTTTGCTGATGCTGATATACAGCCCCCACTGAGAATGTCATTTTTATAAAATCATCTCAATTGTCAGCTGCTGCTGGGTCCATGGGGATTTCTGCATTTATTTGACTCTTAAGTGAATGCTGTTGGCCGTTATGTGGAACCCTGAAGGAGCAAGATGAAAACGAAAAGTACCCAATAACGTTTGGAATTCAGACGTTCTTAAGCTTGGTTTAAGCGCGAAGTCTGGCTTTTTGTCCCCCCAAAGAAATACCATATAAAAAAGAAATGAAGCTGACTTTAAATAGTTATGTCATTGTCTCAGTCACTGAAGAACTTCATTAGATTAGATGAACTCAGTGGCCCTCTGACCTACATGGCATTGCTCCCTTCCTGCACTTGCTCTTCCATGTACTATACAGACCTGAACTAACCTTTATCAAACTACAGGCTAACCACACCTAGTCTTACTAGTGAAGAAGGCATGTACATAATTCCTTTCGTGTTATTAATATCTGAGCATTTTCACACCAACTATAATTTTTTTCTTTCTGTTTGACTATGACGTTGTCGTTTTTGATTTAGCAGGGTCATGGTGGTGTGTGTGCTGAAGTGGGAAACTCACGGGAAGCGTTCTGGGTAGCATCAGTCAGTTTGTCAGTTGAGTGGTTCACTTGCTCTTCCAAGTTCACAGAGTGCTTTAGAGGATTGTCACCTGAACGTGTCTTCTGCCTGAAAGCAAAAAAGAAACTGTAGTCTGGAGTATATGATGTGAACAGGATTTTCTGTGTCAGTGAGAGAGTAACGATCCATAATCAACGGCTGAGCATGCAGGCGACCTAGGTACATATATTTCAAACTGTAGATTCAAGCTGCTTTTCACCCTCAGAACTCGAATGACGCGCCGGTGAGTCAAAAGTGCACAAAAGTACGCCCTTATTTGGGGCTTTCGTGTGTTTTGGTCGACGGAGGAGGCTTCACACATCACAGGAAGCTTTGTTTTGTGATCATATGGCGTGTAGAATCAGAGATCTCAAACTTTTAAAAAACAATAAATTTACATGGTATGAGAAGTGTGGGGTGTGCGGGAGGGGTGTGTGTGAGTGTGGGGCTGCGTGTAAGTGGTGCTGTTGACTGCTCTGAAACAGCACAGACTGAGAGTAACGGTAAATACTGTGAAGTGTATAAGTGTAAAGTGGCCATTTGTCATGCCTGAACACACCACAGCGCACAGTGTGAAACTGTTCTCTTTAACCCTTTCACCAAGTGAAGCAGTTGGCAGCCAGTGACACAGCGTCTGGGGAGCTCATGAGTACCTCAGTGGTGCCATTGGCGGTCCTGGGAATCGAACACACAACCTTCAGAGCACAGGGGCAGATCCCTGACCACCAGCCTGCCAGCTGCCATATAAGGGTTAGAGGTGTGTAATGAACAATTATCGTCTTTGATGTTTTATGCTTCTTGACCTTCATTTGACCCCTAAAGACACTTTATGCTTTTAGACCTGACCCCTTGCTTGTTTATGTGATTTGAGCTACAATTTATGGTAAGCTGCACTTAAGATGACTTCGAGAAAAAGAGGTGCTGTCATTCTACAAATCAGACGTACAGATGTTTGTGGAACATACATCCCCAGATAAGGAGTTTTACTGTGTGCGCTAGAGTGACGACTATAGAAGAGCCAGTGATGATATCAACTTTGTTCCATCCTGCAGACTGCATACATTCTGTGGGATGGGAACCCTCTTTGTAAGGAGAAAAAACCACAAGCTCAAAACCAACAGAGAGTGTTCAGTGTTTACTCTCCTAACTTTGAATTGAGTCAGCAGGTGTCACAAGATTCTGATCAAGGTTAAATGTGCTCGAGCCACCGGGTTCCAACCAAGGTTAACGCTTAGAACCCTGAGGGTATTTTTCCCGTTTATGCGTTACTCGATCTTTTCTAATATTTAAAGCCTTAAACGACGTGTAATGTACAAGGGTCTCATATTCTTTTTCATTATTTTTATAATTTAACCAACTATTTGGACACAACTGACCCCAAAAATCAGATAATCCAGCAAATTTCTATTTTTTTCTGTAAAAATTCACAAACTTTTTAAAGTTTAAAGTTTTTTGGAATCTTCAGCTTACATACACATTATTATAATAAGATATGTTGGGAAAAAAAACCCTGAACTATGTACAAATATTTACAATCACAAGGAAGTCTGTCCCAGGCGGAGTTTATGTATTTATAGTTACTCTCAGTCTGCGCTGCTTTAAAACAGTCAACAGCACTGCTTACACACCCCACCCACCCACACACACGCGTGCGATTAGATTTATAAAAAATCAGAGACATCTGATTCTGCACAACGTAAACAAAGTGCACATGAAACAAAGTTTCCTGTGACATCTGAAGCCTCCACTGTTGACCCAAACTTGTGAAAGCGCCAAATAAGGGCATATATTGACTAAGACCATGTTTTAGCAGCGGAGTGCTTTTGAAGGCTAGCGCATCATTAGAATGCGGAGGGTTAAATGTGCTCGAGCCACGAGGTTCTGATCAAGGTCATGGTACAAACTTCCAAGTGGGCTGCATTTCAGTACAAACAAAACTTTGTGAAGGGCTAAGTACGAACTGAACCATGATACAAACTGAGCTGTGGCTGAGAAACCGAAGACTGACCAAAATCAAAACTGTTAATGTAATATTTATACTCTGAATCTTGTCTGGTCAGTGGCATGATTAGAAGATAAAATAGAAGATAAGATAAAACCTCTCTTCTCCCTCAAAATGGAACACCTAGGTCTGGCTCTGTCTGTACGACAACTTAGAAATCAAGACGACAAAAAGGTTTACACTGACATCTCCTCCATCTCCTCTGGTGTGGGGAAGGACTCCACTGGCCAGTTCAGGAAGCAGTTGAGGAAGACCAGAACAGCAAGACCAGACCAAACCCACATGATCACAGTGAACGGCACCTCAGCATCATAAATCAGCTATAGAAAGAAAGAAAGAAAAAAGAGAGAACATGTTATAATGTTGATTTATAATATCCTGTGGACAGTCACTACCAGAGGTTATGTGTAATCACATATTAATTATTTCTCACACATATCTCACTGAAACAAGCGGAGAAATTCTTCTGAAACGTCAAAGAAGGGATATTTTTATGCCCAAAAATTATGAAAGAAAAAAAAAAACATTTACAAACATAAATACATCGGAAGTGCAGAATCAACCCTGTCAGTGCAGGACATAAAGTGAATATAAATGTATTTCACTATGTATCTAATTATGTAATTAATTATGGAATTCCATCTAAACTCAATAGCAAAATGACTAATACATTTTCAATAAGAAAAGATTCAGAATGTTGCTCCATTATATGAACTGCGTAAATCATTTTCATTTCTGATGCAATAGTCACAAAGCCTTGCAGCAAATGAAACCAAACGTGTCAGAGCACATTCTTTTGGAGTAATACGCTGGTGCACTTCTAACGAATTGGGTTTAGCCCTCAAACGCTCCTTATTTGGCATGCAAGAATACATACTAAGAATACATACTAACTATCCTTACTCATAATTCTGGGCGGTGTTAATCCATGATTTAGTATTTCTTGTCCTTCTAAATGACTTAATGAAAGGTTGAAGTATCTACCTTGTTTCAAACACCAGTTTACATAATATAGAACTTTAATTCGCTTATACTGCGTCCATCTGATCATTGATCTTGTATGGTTTAATGGTAAAACGACTGGAGAGCTTTAAGGATGAGTAAATGGCCCTCAGCAGATGCAAGTGTCAATACGTACAGATGCTTCTAATAGTGGGTGCATGAAATAATCCTGATACCTTAACTCCTGGGAAGGTGACGGCAGATGATGCATAAGATCCTATCATGAGTGACATCACCGTAGAACTGAGACTTCCAAACATGTTTGGCAGCTACAGCAGAGGAGACAGAAAATGCAAAAATGTTATAAAAACTGGCCTCATACTGGAACACTCTTAGTAAAAAGGGTTCTATATAATATCAATAAACATTCTTATGATTTACAACAATATCAGAAGCCTTTCTGATGCTTAGAAGATTCTTAACAAAACTCTACCATGGAGATTATAAGCAATAACAACAACAACAACAACAATAATATTAATGACATACAATAAGATATCCCATAGAAAAACATCAAATACATTTCACATGTTTACGAGTAAGCACATGTGAAATGTATGTGACTTTTTTCTACATGACATCTTATAGTGTGCCCTAATAATAATGATAAAAATAGTAATGATGGCACACAAGATGTCTCGTAGAAGAAAAATCACATACATTTCACGTTTTCACAACACGTGATCAGCCACTTTTAAACGTGATCACGCTTTTTCCATGTATGAAAACTCTTTTTTTCACATGTATGTGGAAAATATCATGTGGAGTCTGGAAAACTTTGTTGTATTCAGTAATTCAGGAAATTTCTGAACTGTAAAGAATCACTGGAGCGCTCAAAAGGTTCTTTGAGTTGTCATATGCAATAAATATAAGCACAGAAGAACCCTTAAAGAGCTCCCTCTTTAAAAAGAGTATCTACATTCCATTTGACGTTCCATTTGAGTTAACTCTGTGCTGCCGCTTCACTTCTGCAGAAATCGCACAAGTGTGGAAAAGCCGGTGTCAAATAACAACAAGGCGTCAAACTAGCGACGTGAAGGTGTGAACAGGTTCCTCCTGCTCTCTGGGGTTAAAGCCGTACACACACAGAGGGTTCCAGGAAAAATATACTCAAGCAAATATACGCTTGTGAACACCCTCGGGTCCAAGCATGTGACAGAACTACACATGCCGATACTACTGAGAGTGTACTCGCACTCATTCATTTTTTTGTATGACATAGTAACAGCCAATCTCTGCTTTACATTTACAGCATGAAATCATAATCAGAAAACTGAGCAGCTTTTATCCAGAGAAACTGGCAGGTGTGTTTAGTGCTCATGAACGTGACCTCCATCTGTTTAAATGCTTAAATGAAGAGGCTGGTCATCATCTCCTCATAGGCTTACATCAACCAGAACATAAATAATCGAATGGAAAATAAAGAGTAATCATACACTCACACACAGAAGTCTGGCAAAAGTCCTATGCAAAACCATAAAATACTTTAGTGACACACACTCCCAATATTCAAATATGCTGAAAATGCACAAAATAGTATTGGTATGCTACCACAGACGACCAAGCAATTCCGTTGCAACTAGTTGCCCCAACTAAGCTTTTCGTCTCCCTATAGGATAAAAATTTATTTTCAGGTTAAAGGTTACATGCTGCATCGTCACCTTTGGAACAAAACCTTCTATCCCCCAAAAAAGTAACTGTCCAGGAGAAAAACTTTCTCAACTTTCTATGTAAATCAATGCAAAACAATTTTACAATGTTTAAACAAAGGCTGGCATTTTCCATCGATGTGAAAAAGCAGTGAGGATATGCAGTATACGACCACTTTAGTTTAAGAAATATTTTCCAAATGCTTATATAGCTAAGACTTTACAGGTGACCAACTGCCTCAATAAGTGTGTTTTCTGCTTTTTCTGTCTATAAAATATTTATATATAGTATATTTATATCCATTTGCTACCCCCAGAGTAAAAAAACAGTTGTGAAAGCTAATAAATGTAGAAAATAATGGCAAAATTGCAGTTATATACACTAAACTGTAACAGACACGTGTGACCTCATACATGGTTCTGTCGAAAAAACAAGGTGTGCTAGCTATAGTGACTGAGTCCTGTGCCTGGAACAGGACGTGGCATTTTATATTTACAGACTCTCATTAAGCGTGGAGTATCCTCTGTGCACACACGCACACACACACACACACACACACATCTGAACACACACAACAGAGGTCACTGAGGGCATTTCCTAAACAAATTCTCGACAGTCCAACATACTGACTCGATATTATGTTGAACAAAAAATGTCTTTGCACCTAATTTGTCAGGAAACGTAAAGAGTGGGAGAGTTATGTATAAGTGTGTGTGAGGGAGAGGGTGCGTGCAAGGTCATATCCTTCAACACCGACAAAAACAGCACAACTTTCTCCATGCTGGTGTTAACTCACATGCTGACAGAGAGAGAGAGAGAGAGAGAGAGAGAGAGAGAGAGAGAGAGAGAGAGAGAGACAGAGTCATGTGTTGTGTCTCCTTTCTCAGAAAGACAGAGCATGGTGTCACTGGACAAAAAGGACTGGCTTCATTAGGTGCAGTGTGTGGGCCACGTGTTTTTCCAGCCGTTACACACATGGGAAAAGGTGTGTGTGTTTTTGTGTGTGTATGCATGAGAACACAGTTGTGTGTATGTGTCTACATCAACTGCCAGCAGTCTTTCAAGATTCAAGATTAAAGATTCAAGAGAGTTTATTGTCTGCACCGCCACATACACAAGTACACAGAGGGTTGAAACTGAAGCAAAAATGGTGTACATTAAACAAGTCACAACAAGACAAAGTGCAGTTGCAAGCCAGATGTTTTGCACATTCTGCATATTTTTCATAACTTTTAGACCAACAAACAAAATTGTCAATATCTGTTGGCATAGCTGTTGAGTTTATGCAAGGGGCATAATGTATAGGGCACAGCGTAAACAGTTTGTCCTTGTGTGTTTTAGGAAAAGGTGGGAGGCTATGGGGGGGTTGGTAGAAGGCGTGTGAGAATTTTGGCCTGTGATTGGTGGAAACACTTTCCTTTGCACGTCATCCATGCCCATCCTAACACACACCCTTTCTCCTTACAGGGAAAGTCACACACACACGCGCACACACACACACACACACACACCCTCATACCTCTCATGACTCAGCACACGTGTCGGTCTGCAAATATCAACTCCGCAACAAAACAAACCTGTGACCCCATCTGCCCCTCCTTCCGTTTCTTACCGTGAGAGAAGTGAAGGTCAAACAGATCCCTCCAAAGCCGTTGAGTGACAGAGCGAGGAAGATGAGGGGGGAGAGGACTGGAAAGAGGGCGAAAGATGGAGAGAGAATGATTTGACAAATTTAAGTTGTTATACAACAACTTAACAATAAAAAGAAAAATTCTACAGTTGCTCAGGCACTTTCATAATGCTGCTCTGGGCCACAAATTCACAGACTGCAGACAAATGCCTAGTTGTTACATATTTGCTGCTTGGTCTAGTGGTTAGCACTCCGCACGACAAGAGGCAAGGTCGTGAATTCAAATGTAAGTAGATTTTTATGGGACAGCTGGTGGCCTGGTGGTTAGGGAGTTGCCCCTGGGATCGGAAAGCTGGGGTTACAAATTCCAGGACTGCTAGTGGCACCACTGAGGTGCCCTTGAGTAAGATACCGTCCCCACACACTGCTCCCCAGGCGCTGTGTTCCTGGCTGTCCGCTGCTTCACTTGGGTGAATGGGTTAAATGCAGAGAAGAACTTTGTGCTGTTTCACACTGTGCGCTGTGCAGTGGTGTGATCATAAGTGACATTTTACACTTAATAACTAATAGTTACATATGCACAAAACATATAACCATCATATGACAACACAAGTTGGTTTCTATACAATTTGGCCAAGACTGAGATAATGTGCACACACGGAGGTGCATTCTGTTCTCGCAGTTTTGACAGACCAAAGTATACAGCATTAAGTGCAAACAGAGATTTTTGTACTCATTATGCTTCAACCGATTAATAATTAATGCACTTCCATTATAACAAAAGCAAGAACTTTCTTAAGCTCACATAATAAGACTTTATTCCATGAAAAACTGGCCCATTCATCATAAATATATTTACATAATGTAAAGGCTGTGCTAAAATGTATAAACATAAAAACTTTTTTAAAAAATGGAGGTACATGGTTTTGATAAATATGACAGTGGTGACAAATTATATAGTGGTGACAATTTCTGTAGAGCTTAAAGCTAATTTGGCCATTGGTTAGGCTTCAAAAACATTCGTGTATGTAGTATCTTATCTACAGTGTTCTGTAAGTGTATGCACTTATTTGTGTTATCTTTGCCTTACCTTCAGTTTCATATGCCGACACAGACATCATCGCACAGGAGAGTGCAAAACATGCACTATGAGAAACAGAGAGAAAGACAATAAATGAATTACTACACAATTAATTAAAGGGCTCATATCATGGAAAACTGTTTCTCTTTCATAATGAAAAGATTGTTAAAACATAAAATATAGGCTTTAAAACAACATTCACTTTCTTGGATAAGAAACAGGACAAATGATTAACAGTAAAAAATAAATACTACAAGAGACAGAGTACTGATATGCAAAGGAACTTATCAATCCCACACCCAGAGCCACGCCCTCCCAGACACACACAATGAGTCCTGTTCGTTAAAGGAATGCAAGCAGTAGGCACTTAAGGTTGCAAAAAGGAAGCTCAGTTAAAGCTTACATGGGGGCTTTTCTGAAAATACAACCTGAGGGCTGTCTGGGCTCCCTGTGAAGTCTTACCACATTTACACACATCCCCCCTCAACGGACAACCAGCTGAACCAGTTTTACTGCCGTTTTGCTCAACGTCCCTCTCTAGCTCCCACCTATGACTCCAGCTTAAGTTGTTTCAAGGGGGTTTCCCCTCCCTTTCTTTGATCTTTACTGCCTTCACACATTTTCACACAGTATCGGTCACAATACTGCATTCATTCACACTAGTACTGTTACTGCTTTTGTAGGCTGTACCATGAAACCAGTGTGTTTTGGAACGTTCAGCAATGAATACTTTTTCTAACTGCCGACGTAACAAGTTAACGGAGATTCAAGATTACAGCTGATATGCCATCATCTTACACTTAGAGTTTTATACTTATGCATTTATACATCTGACAGTCAATCAGTAATTAAATCACACTAACCTCGGGCTGTATATGAACAGCAGTGCAGGACACTCGAGCACAATACACACAACGAAAAAAATCCATTTGACAAGCAACGCTTTATAACAAGCCTTTATAACAAGCCTGTTGAGCATAACAGACATGCGTCAAAGCAATACCAGCAAGACACTGCCAAGCTGTTGTTTTCATTACACGCTTTTATAAACTGTCTTTATGGAGCATTTATTGTCCTCCCATATTCATTCATAACTACTAGGGCACTGTAACCATAGCAACCACAGCTCGTGCAGTTGTACAATAAACAATCATCCTGTCGAACGAGTCAAAGTCAAAAGAGTGACACCAACATTGAGGTGAACAACGTTTCACTGACAAAGAGATGCTTAGCTGCTCTGCAGTCAGGTGGCACAACCGGAGCAAATACAAGAACAATTTACAATACAAAGTAACGGACTGTCGAAGTTTTGTGTGGAACACCGATGCACAAGCCAAAAAAGACTCATGCAGCAACGGGTAGGACTGTTAAAAAAACTCCCCCGCTGAAGGGTTAAGTCTTGCACTCTCTTCTTTTTGCACTCTGTGTAGTCCGGTCCTGCCTGCACTTATGCAGTCTTATGTTGTGCGTTATTGGTTTATGTTTTTCACCATTCGTCTGGAGGAATGTTGTTTGGTTTCACTGTGTACTGTGTAGCTGAAATGACAATTAACCTACTTGACTTGACTCATTAAAACATTGAACATCAGGAATCCGGCTAAACCTCATTGTCTTTTTCTTGAACTTTAGGACACCTTATATTCCAGCTTACACATTCATAGACATTTACAAAAACTCTCTACTCTCTACCATTAAAGGAACAACAGAACAAATTAAAACAGTAAGCTATATTATTATTTGTAACTACTAAATTACAGGGTTGTTAAGTAGTCAGATTACAAATAGTGCTACTCACATGCTACAAGTAAACTAATACTCTTGCACACTAACATTACACTGTATAAAAGTGTTTAAATACCACATCTGGCAAAGGGTATTCTGATGAGAATGTCAGTCAGTTCACAGCAGTGTTATAAAATAGAATAAGGTGAAATGTGTCCATACTGACAAAACATCCCATTTTGAACATTTTTCTTTCCCACAGTGCATGAAAGCAATGATTTTCTCTTAACATAATTCATTTTTCTTGTTGAGAAATCTGCACAGACCCTCATACAGGCCGACTACAGACTTCAGAAGTTTAGGACTGATAATGACTAGGGTTGTAACAATCTCACAGGAAGATTTAAAAAATTAATGTTTGAAACAGTGTATGTTTGTTTGGCTGCATCCTTTCAGAGTAACATAGACAAGAGCACAGCCATGCTCAAATAACTGGGCTTCGTTCTGAAATCTCTTATAAAGTGTAGGGGATTTTTTGGGCTTATTTTGTTAGAGGACGAGCACACTCAAAAACTGCACTAAACACGAAGATATTTATTTTTTAAAAGAAGGCAGTATAACCTGGGCCAATTGCCTGTACGTCCACAAGCACAACTGCCATGCAAGGCTGGGTACTGCACTTTCCCCTTTACTGTTCTCACAGTACACTAATGACCCACCGGTCAAACTGTTAACATCTGCACATGCACAATAACGTTGTCTAACACTGGCCTCTAACAACTCTAACATTGATGTATCATGATCTTGGGTTGTATTTCTATGCTTTTACTACTGGAAATATTGTGCACCCAAGAACTCATCTACATTAAATCATAAGCTATGTCCTTGTACATTTTTGTGTATTAGTCAAAGCAAATTCCTGGTATGCTTTGTCACACCTGAGATGCCTGGACTCTAATTCAGTAAAGCAGAAATAGCACTAATCGGACACAGCTTTTCTTCCTTCAAGTGTTCCACTCCCTTAGAATGTATTTGTGTGTGTGTGTGTGTATGTATGTAGGTATACATATGCGTGTACCTCCCAGTGAGACGCAGGGGCCTGGGGCCATAGCGGTCCATAAGAATGCCGAGAGGCAGAGTGGCAGCACTGAGCAGGAAGGAGCCGATTGTGAAGCCCAGGTTCAGCATCTCGTCCTGGGTTACACAGCCCAGCAGCTCCTCAGAAACATTGGAGGAACTAACATGAGTCACATGAGTCACTCCTGTCTCGTTCTCTGTAACAAATTAGACAGAAAGACAGAGAGAGAGACGTGAGGTACAAAAAAGAAGAAAGACGACAGAGTCAAAAGAGAGAGCTGATCAGTTGTAGTTTATTAATGACTTTGGAGAACTCAGGTTTCTCACAGTCCCTGTCTCTTGTTTCATGGTTTTCCACTCAAGAGTGGATTGACTGGCTCTATTTGTTTCCATGTCTCAAATATCCTACAACATGAGTTTCTTTACACGTTTAAATGTGTTTTGTCCAACCTAATTCTTCTAATTTCCTATTTTCTATCTTTAGGATGTATGACACTGTTGCCATGGTAACCCATTACCACGGTTTCAGGTTTCTAGAGCAGCGTACTTTTGCAGAGGTGCGAGTAGAAGCCCTCTCTCTTCAGCATGATGAGCAGAGACCCCCAGCCAAGCAAAACAGCCGAAAACCCCAGATTCTCCACCACCGCCGTGCCGGCCATCCACCATCGCCTCCTAAACGCCTGAGTGAGCGAGGGAGCCATCCGTCTATCAGAGAGAGAGAGAGACCAAATAAAGTTAGTGTGCCGTACATAATATAAAAAAAAAGAAGTAAGAAGTGTCTTTGTATGGTCCTCTTAACTTTTTCAGGACACTGATTTACTCTCAGGAGTAAAGAGAACTACCAGGTGACTGAAGTGCAATGTCAACCACATTACAGAACAGCACGCATTTTAGCTGGCCCTGTAATCAACCCCAAAAAGTCTTACAAAGAAACACTAGAAGCATTTGCTATACACTCTTTCCTCCAGAGCACTGCTTTAAAAGTAAAAGCTAAACTTCCATAATCACTATATGACAGGTTTTTCCACACACACTTCTATTACTGCGCAACTAAATAAACACAAATTAAGTTTACACTCTATTCACAGCACAAAACGTGATGAGACTAATATGTAAACCTGAATACAACTGTCCTCCCTTAGCTCTGTGTAATCTTTTCATATCTATTCATATTGTACATCACGATTAAACCAGTCCATTTCCTTTTGGCCACTTCTTCTAGATGACCCGCCCCCTCAGTTTCATTCGTAATACCTGGATAAAAACGTTCTAAAAACATCCTCCTATAAAACAGTCTCTCCACAGTGTGCAGTGTGTGTGTGCCAATGACAGTGATCTTCATGACCTTTCCATGCTCGATCAAACACTGGGCTTGCATGGCACGGTAAACATGTTCCCCTTACATCACTGATCAAAATAAAAATAAAAAGAACAAGAAACACACGCCAGGGTTTGTTTTCATACACTGTCAGTTTTGGCACCCCTGGGCAAGAGTATTTATTTTCTTCTGCTGGAAGAAAATAAATACTCTTAAGAGAACAGTTTTATACATTTTAATACTAAATTAAATTATATTTACTGAATTTAACATGTATGGCAAAAGTTATAGCCACATTTACAGTAAATAAAACATTGTATTTCCTATTTCTTCCACAAAACTTCCATATATATATATATATATATATATATATATATATATATATGTTTATATAAAAATAAACTAAATTAAATCCTGTTTTTCCTTTTCCACTTTGGAGACGCACATCAACAGTGATGATTTAGCAACACAAAGAAAAAAAAGACTTGTGGACAAGAGAAAATGAGCTGAGTCAGAGACTATTAAGGTCTTTTTATTTGCATTAAAGTGAGATCAAGTGGAGCGCGTGGGTCACCCGTGCACCACTGGGTGTGTGCACCATTGTGTTTAATGTGATTAGACGCACCCCACCAGACTGCTTTGTCCTCAACAGCCCAGCTTATGAGGGGATTTCTATTGTAACTCACACTGCCCATTAACACACCCCTCCATCCACTCGTCCCTCTACTGCACTGACCATTTAATCTCCACTCAATTTCAGATTCTGTGTAAAAACAGAAGTTGGATAAGAGTTTTAAGTGGAAGTAGAATAAGTGGATTGTAGAACGTGTACTTGCGTGCATCTGGTACTGGCTACTGCCAACGGCAATTACTGATCTGTGGCCGGTCTGGAATGTGTACGGTGTGTGAAGGGCTTGTCTCTTTTGCTTTGCATGTGTACGTGCAATTTCGTAGCACTGGCCTAGCATTTTCAGAGAATGGTGACATGCAGGTGTTCAGGACCACATTACACATGCCTGTATTGACTACTCTAAGAAGTGTGAATGGGGTGAGTGGGAGAGTGTGAACCACAACTCTGTTCTGAATACTCAGAGAAGTGTGAGTGTAAATACACAGTATGGCCAAAAGTTTGTGGACACGTGCTCAGCAAAGTTTCTTCTGAGCTCAAGGGTATTAATCGAGGGTTTATTCCCCTTCGCAGCAGTAAGGGCCTCCACTCTTCCGGGAAGGCTTTGCACTAGATGTTGGAACATTTCTGTGAGAATGTGACAGCATTCAGCAACAAGGGCATTCGTGAGGTCAGGTACTGATGTTGGCCGATACGTTATGGATCTCAAATGCCACTCCTGCTCATCCCAAAGGTACTGGACGGTACCAGATGCACAAGTGGACACTTCTGTTACACTGCGCCACAGAAACAGTACTGTGGGGCTTTTAAACCCCTCCATCAGATGGGTCTGGTGATCTTTTATAAGAGGCTTCTCTATTAGTAGTGCTTTTTTATGTAGGTTATACAAGCTGAGTACTTGAAACTGAACTGCTGTGCAGCAATACCTATACCCAGTATGTCTAGATACTGGACATGTGTGTGTGTGTGTGTGTGTGTGTGTCAGAGGAAACAACTGCTGCTAACAATAACTTCTGATCTCTTCCCTACTGATTTCTGTACTCATCCACCCTTTTGTGCTTGACCTCTAATCACCCTTTCTAGCTCAGAGAGCCTGGTGGGGGTGGTCAGGCACCAACTGTGAAGAGTCAAAATAGCTGAGACATGAGTGTGGGGGGTCAACAGCATCCAGCTGCATCAAACTCAACATCTTGGACCAGTCAGCTCTAGTGCTGGGGGATTCATGGACTTTACCAGTATACCGGCACTGGTATTACACGATAATAATAGTGATTAGGTCATTTTGCATTGTATAAAAATATATTTGGCATACGTTTAAGTGAAGATAACAGAAATTACACTATATGGACAAAAAGTATTGGTACAGCTGACCATTCCACCAACAGGGACTTTAATGGCATTGCATTCAAATACATAGACTTTAATATAGAGTTGGTCCCCCTTTGCAGCTAGAACAGCTTCCACTGTTATTGGCTTTCCACAAGATTTTGGAGTTTCTGTGGGAATTTGTGCCCATTCATTCTGTAGAGCATTTATGAGG
>JBBPCZ010141939.1:0-20224 GCA_037974445.1 Brycinus macrolepidotus | reverse complement strand
CTAATAAAGACATCTTTATAATGGAGTCTCGCGCCTGTGCCTCGCTCCCTTTATGCTATGCGTACCAACCCGTGACAGGAGGAACCTGCGGAGAACCCTTTGGTTGAGTAAATAAACTGAAACGGTGGTTAAACAGTGAAATGTTTACAGAACTGATGATACAGTAAAAGAACAGAGAACAGATATTATAATAATGACCCAGCTGGAGCACTAGTGATATTTCCATCCATCTATCAATCATCTGATCCGCTAATCCTAATCAAGGTTCTGAGGAGACTATCTCAGCAGTCATAGGACGAAAGGCACGGAAACACTCTGGAGATCACAAGACTATTGATATTTATTCATGTTAAAACAGGAAACAACACACTGAAGATGAGGTCTCCTGAAGACAAGGCCAGAGCCAGAGCCAAGAAACTACTCATCAGGAGACTGATGGGAAAACTGATGGATGTTGAACTGGACAACATTAAACCCAACAGCTCACATCCAGGTGAGAATAGAGCATGAATAACTGCTATAATGAACATGATGAAACTATAAAATTGATGGTGCTGGATCATGTTAAAGCAGAGGTTGAGGTGCTGAGGGAGATACCAGATAAATCTGAGGCTGAAGCTATCCAGAAGCTCATGAACATCAACCTGGAGAACCCAGCGGAACCTATGGAGAAACATCTGAGTGAGTAAATGATCTGAACAGGTGGTAAAATTTTGAAATGTTTGTAGAAATGATGACATAGCAAAGGAAACGAGCACAGATACTACAATAATGACCCAGTTGTAACACTGACGAAATTTCCATCCATCCATCCACGGACCAAACACCCTGGAGATCATCAGACAACTGATATTTATTCATCTTAACGCAGGAAACAACACACTGAAGGTGAGGTCTCCTGAAGACAAGGCCAGAGCCAGAGCAAAGAAACTGGTGTTGAAACTAATGGGTGTGGAGGAGCTAGACTGTAAAACTGATGACACTGAAGTTGAAGCCATCCAGCAGCTGATGAATATTGCCATGGTGAACACTGAGAAACCTGTGGAGAACCCTCTTGGTTAGAAAAATTGTGAAATATTTGCAGAGTTGTTGATATAGTAATGGACCTGAGCCCAGATATGATAATAACGACCCAGCTGGAAGTCTAATGATATTTCCATCCATCAATCAGTCATCTGATCCTAATCAGGGTTCTGAGGAGACTATCTCAGCAGTCATAGGACGAAAAGCATGGAAACACCCTGGAGATTGCAAGTCTACTGATATTTATTCATATTCATACAGGAAACAACATACTGAAGGTGAGGTCTCCTGAAGACAAGGCTAGAGCCAGAGCCAAGAAACTGCTCATCAGGAGACTGATGGGAAAACTGATAGGTGTTGATGAACTGGACAACATTAAACCCAACAGCTCACGTCCAGGTGAGGACAGAATACGAAAAACTGATATGATGAACATATTTAAAGCATAATACAGATAGTTTTTATTAAAGTGAAAGTAGAAGATGATACTATGGTGGAGGTACCTGGTGAAGCCAAGCCTGAAGAAATGCAGCAGCTGATGAATATCCATCTGGAGAGAGCAGAGGAACCTGAGGAATACCCTCTGGGTGAGTAAATGAACTGACCAGCTGGTGTAATGCAGGGTTTCAGAAAGCAGAAGTTGAAGACATTTTATTCCTGCTAGTTGCTAAGATATTGCTATTTGGTTGCTATAGTATCCCAGTTGGTTGCTAGAGTGTTGTTAGTGACTTTCTACAGAAAGATTTTAAAACATAGAATAACCAAAAAAACATCTACACAAAATTCTTCTTGTAGAAAAAAGACATGATCAGAAAAGTGGATGGTGTTCCTGAAGAAACAGATGTGACAGCAGATGTAGTGGAAGAAAACATTCCTGACGAGCATCTGAACGTTCCTCTGGAAGAGCTGGAACTTGATGACTGCTGTCCTCCAGGTGAGAAATGAAAATGATTACTAAATGTCATGATGACCATAAAACAGTTGATCACCTGCTAGTATGAGTTCTTCTTTGAGACACCAGAATATACAAACATCACATTTTCCTTTTTGTGTCTTTAAAGATGCAACAAACACAGCAGCTTCTGAAGCTCAGGCTAATGCTGGAGAAGATGAGGACAACATTAACCTGGAGAGGCGATGCCAGGCTGAAGCTCAAGGTCAGTAATGAACTGAGCTCCTTACATTCCTCAAGGAAACACTTCATGAAGGTGGATCTGAGAAGAATGTAATTTAACAATTTAGCTGAAGCAAACCAATCAGATCACAGTTTTTGATAAACCTCGCCTCTTCTGTCCACTCATTGCTTTAGCAACCATAACTCAGCCTGGGTACCTCTATCAAGTGTAACTTTACACTGTGTAGCAACAGTAACCAAACGGTGGGCGTGGCTTAGTGAGGAGTGCCCTGTTTGACCTGTTGCTCCAAAACCGAAGTTAGAATGTTAAACTTAGCTTCCAAATACAATTAACAGGAGATCAACAAAGCTTTGATGATAATTTTTCCCATGTTTATGCAGACGCTGAAAGGAACAAGACAAACAAAGCCCCGGACATGGATGTGACCAGAAAAAGGAAAAAGACCAGGAGTGGAACACGAGGCAAAGGTAGAAAAATCCACTATAAAAAAGACGGTGGAGAGCTGAAGAGCTGAGAAGATGAAGATGAACACACACACATACACACATACACAGACACAGACACACACACACACACACACACACACACACACATACCTTTATACTCACCAGTGACTCCAACATCTCCAACGGCAGCAAAAAAATAAACAACTGCATTAAAAACATTGTTGATTCATTTTTAAACACCTTAAATTTAGAGAAACTAAAACAAACCTTAAAGACTTTTATCTCCACTTTGGTGGTCCAGCCCATTAAAGACATTTCTGGAACTGCCATCAAGACGAAGACACACAGTCCCTGACTTGAAGCTGCTCATGAGCTGCTTCAAGAGATATTTGAGTGGTAACAGCGCTTCCTCTGGTGAGAACTGCACTCACGTAATCAGCAGTTAAATCACAGAAAACAGAATATTAGCTTGGAATGTCCAGCAAATGTGTGTGTGTGTATATGTGTGTGTGTGTTTTGTGACTCTCAGCATGGCAGAGGAAGCTCGCTCTCTCTCTGCTCACTTTCACTTTGTCTTCCATCCTTCTTTCTGTCACTTCCTCTGCTCCAACAGCTTCTTTCTTCTGGCTTTGATTTCTGCTCCACTTTCACCTGTGAGGATCTCAGAGAGACTCCACTGAAGCTGGAGACACTCGAGACCTTCTCTATTAGGGTTGTCCTTCGTGGATTTTGGCGTTTGTGCTCACAGTAAATGAGGGTCACCTGGATGAGGGGATGCAGAGCTTAGCAAACAGCAAACAGACGGATGGTGGACAGAGTGTTTGACCGTTTGGAAAAGATGTTGTTGGACTGTGTCATCCTGGCTCATCCGGATTTTGAAGAACCATTTATCCTGTCCATTGATGCATCATTGGATGGACTTGCCACAGTTCTTTCCCAAGTGCCCAAGGGTGCGTCCACGACTAAACCAACTGCCTTTGCACCGTGTTTCACAGCAGAGGTATCCAGCTGTGTGAGAAGTATAGTCATTGGCTGAAAGGTCTCAGATTGACTGTCTGGACAGATAATATCTTTCTCACAAAGCCAAAGATGTATGGGTGGGTCCGGTGGGTCTCAAAGCTTGCATCATTTTCTTTTGATCTAGGCTAGCTGTCACTCTCAAGTCCAGAGCTCAGTGAATCATCCCCTCTCCAAAGCTGGGTGTGACACAGCCGATATCCAAGCTCTTTTCCAAACACAATCTCACTGGATTTACACTACTGCGTGCAGAGCAGTCTGTTTATCACAGCAACAATTAATGGGTGGTCAAGAAGCTTTGTCAATGTTTTCTGTTCAGGAGCTCCAGCTATGTCAGTAGCAGGATCCCATCATTAAGGTGCAGAGGTGGACAGTAATGAAGTAGATTTACTTGAGTACTGTACTTAAGTACAGTTTTTGAGTATCTGTACTTCACTTGAGTAGTATTTTTTTTGGAAACTTATGACTTTCACTTCACTACATTTGAAAGACAAATATCGAACTTTTTACTTCACTACATTTCTATCAGGGGTCTCGTTACTCGTTACTTTTAATTCTAAAAGTGGATGTTTTTTCCCCCTTTTCTAAAACGTGATTGATTTTTTCCCGGGTGACAGCCTATCAGTAATCAGTAGAGTTAAAATGGGCGTGACCACGGGGGGCCGTGCCCACCCTGTGAAATGCTCTGTCTGTCCAATGAAAACTCTGAAGAAAAGAAAACATTTGGTTTTCAAAACTGAGCTGCTTTCCAATTGGCTCGTTTGAGTAGGGGGCGTGTCCCTATAGACAGGTACCGTGCTGCTGCTTACTAGTGGTGTGCCATACTACAAGATTTGGTATTGATCTGATACCAAGTGAATACAGGGCCAGTATCGCCAATACTGATATTAATACCGATTTTTTTTAATAAATAAGATGGATACATTGTCAAATTGCTAAATCTGAATGAATTTGCATGGTATTCTAGAAGATAGTTTTTTAAAAGTCTTAGGCATTTACATTGATAATGAAGGTTGCGCTGATAGGAACTGGTGCAAAAAAGAAGAAATTATAAAAGAGGAAATAGACAAATGGAAATCTTTTAATCTGAGTTATAAAACTAAAATTAACTTAATAAAGAGCTTAATTCTTTCTAAAATACTCTTTCTGGCATGTATATATCCATTAACAGACAAATGGGGCAAAAGAATTAATAAAATCTGTTGTAATTTTATATGGGACACGACGAGAGAAGTGACCAAACGTGAGTGGCTTTTTAAACCAAGATCTTGTGGTGGTCTAGGTGCTATAGACCTTGTACTCAAAACTAAGATCTCGTTCTGTAAAGTCATTTCACATGGGATAAGTCGACAGGTCGAATGGCTTGGCAACATTACCAACTGGAAAATTAAAAAGGGGCGAGCTAGAGCGCACGTTCCACATTATAAATTGATCTTTTCTGACTTTATAGCGTGCTATAATGATTTGGGGATAGATTGGCTAGAACATTCTAGCAAACAGATATATGACACTATAATCCATCATGAATACGGCACCCTTTTTGAATTCAGAAACCTAAATGCGAAACAAAACATTATATGCATTAAAAACATTAACAACGAAATACTGTCAGAACATCTTAGAGATATTTCATGGCTAATAGCAGTAAGGAGATTACCAGTGCGAGCTTTGGTTAAATGGAGCTGCTATGTTAAAACGTCAGTGTGCCCTATGCCAAATTGTTCAGAAATGGAAACCTTAGAACATTTACTTTTAAACTGCCCTAGATCGAGACAAGTATGGGAGAAACTCTCTGAAACCGGTTTTAAAATTCAAATTGACCCTATGTCTGGTTTTTTTGGGATTTTCAATACATTTCTAACTAAAGATGAATATAATTTTGCATGGCTTACAATTTGTATTACGAAATCTAAATTATGGAAGTCTCGATGTAAAATGACAATTGACCATAATTATATTTCAAGCGACGTAGTTTTTAAAAACATTATGTGTGAAATTCGAAGTAGAAAATATCCTAAAGACTCTTGGAAAAAATCTTTCACGTGTCCTTTTGCGTGATCTGTAATGTAATTCTTTTCCCCCTCTTCTTCGTTGTATTTGATTCTTGTCTGTTACTACGCTTTTGTATGCACTGTGATGGAATTTGTGATGTAATGTGATGATGTAATGTAATGCAATTTTTTCGTTAATAAAAAAAAAAGAAAAGAAAAAAAAGTAAGTTCCAAGACGGTACCCTACTCCACAGACCACCAAAAAGACAAACAAAAACAAAAACCCACCTGCTCCACACAGCAGGTGAAGCACATATTAACCACCACACATAACATAAATCACAGTGGTAATACCAGTTAAATACACATACTCACATGCACAGGGAATGATACAAGTTCCGCATGAGGGTTTCATATAATAAAGAGCTTGTTGCTGCTGTTAGCCTAGCTCCTAGCTACTTATAGCAGAGACCCTAAATTCCCTGCAGTGGCCCATCTGGGGAGAAACCCGTAACTGCGCCCTGCTGTTACAATTGGCCTGAAACGGAATAAGACATTAGACAGTATGCAAAGTATGTAAAGACACCAGAACCAGCTGCTTGTGCTCCCCTGCAAAGCATCAAAAGTTCCGCTACAACGCAGTAGGTGTGTAATAATTCCTGGTCTGCTGAAGACAACAAACAAAGGTCTGTGGATGTCCTTGCAATAACAGACCATTTCACAAAGCTCACACATGCCTTCCCTTTCCATTTCTTTATGAGATTGCAAACTTACTGTCTGTCATTATTGTAAGATTCTCAGTCTGTGTTTCTGAACTGAGAGGAGGTAAGTATTTATAAAGTTCATGATAAATACTGTTCTTCTTGGCTTTGACACAGCATAAATATTAAATTGTGCCATTGCAGCCCATTCTAAGTCAATTTTTTTTAGCTGGTTTACATGCTGTAGTTAAGCTATGTATTTCTTATTTTTTTTGACAATTTCATGGGTTTTCCATGTGTTTTCTTTGAACTGTGTGATGTGTACATAGAGCATGAAGGGAGTTTTATTTTCTTTATTAAATTACTACAGGTATGTTAATCTCCCAGTATTTGTTACATGAACTGTATTATAGTTTCCTGTTGTAATTTCAGATTTTATTGTGCTTTGGGTTGTACATGTTGGAAATATTTTTCTGATTTAGCCATTGTCATGTGTATGCTAATATGCAGTCTGCACTTTCTGAACTGAGAGGAGAGGAACTGTATGCTGTGTACATGGAGCATAACGGGAGTTGAATTAATACAGGTAAATGAAACAGACATCGTTTCCAGGTTGATGTCTTCCAGGTTGACTCTTAATTGGCACAACACAACAAACACAGTGGAGATCATAATGTGTGTGCAGTAGTCGAGGGCAAAAAAAAAAACACGAAAGACCAGAGGAAACACACACACACCTGTAACAAAAGCAATAAAACTACAGAAAGCTATAAAAGGTTTTTGATTACTTTAAACAAAACCAAATGAAGCTAAACCAAAGCAATTGCAAAAGAAATGGCAAAATTATTACAATAATGTCAAAAAGTATTTAAACTGTTTTTAGTTATTTTAGTTTAACCACAGCTCAGCTTAGTAGCTTGGCAGAAAGTTTGGATAGCTAACAGGCTAAGAGGCTCCTTCAGTTATATTCAGTGTGACTTTTGGTTTGACATTTTTTGAAGTATTCACTGAGCACAAAATAAAGAATATGTTCCGTATGTGTCTCACTGCTTTAAAGGTCTTCCTATCCCCTGCTTGGTGGGTAGTATTACATCCAGTGAGGAGAAGTGAAAATAGTACTCAGTTAGCTCATTGCTAACAACATATAACAATTCCCATGTAGAGGCTATGGGAAATTAGCATTACAGTACTGCACAGAGCTAAGACTTTTCAAAAGAAACGTGCATCATATTACAAATGAGCAAATGCTAT
Organism: Brycinus macrolepidotus; assembly: GCA_037974445.1. Lineage (NCBI taxonomy): Eukaryota > Metazoa > Chordata > Actinopteri > Characiformes > Alestidae > Brycinus > Brycinus macrolepidotus. Next base: position 12,659 of record JBBPCZ010141939.1, on the reverse strand, counting down.
AATGTACAGAACGTATTTCTTAAGTAAATAGATCTTTTGGTTCTGTGAAATGGGGGAACCCTTACTTCTGGAGAGTAAGCACTACTGAAGCGGCAACTTCAGTAGTGCACCCCCATCCCCTTGTTGGCAATCTATATATGCTTGGGATCAGGGTGTAATACAGGACTACAGTAGAGTGGTCACTTCAGTTGGAGGCTGACCAGTGGATTTGCCTGAAGCTGGAGATGGTTCCCTCATGGCCTGGATTTTTAGAGTTGAGACACATGGGAAACAATGTTTAATACGTGTGTTCATTAGTGGAAGCTTAAATAGCTATCCTGACTGTAAAAATTACCACTGAGAACAGCCCTATTGTTTGCATGCTGGGCATTCTTCATGAGTTTTTTCACATTTTTTCTGGTTCTTTTTAGAGTATTTTATACATTGATAAATTTGTCCTAAGAGCAACATTGCAATTGTGGCGTCGTGGTTCGTTATTAAATTATGAAATCACCCCGGACAAGGAACTGACTATGGCACCTTGGGAATTTCACCCAAGAAAATATTGTTTTCTAAAAATCAAGGTCTTCAGGCTCGTAATACTAAGACGCGAGAGACATGGTTTCATCCACTAACAGTCTTTTGTTACAACAAATTTTAAATTTTCACACCCATCTGCATATAATCACAAAGCAGCCAAGAAGATTGCAGCTGGAGCTGAGATACACCAGTGGAGAGCCAGACTGGCTGCAAAAGGGAGGTAAATGAAGACAAGCCTACAGCAAACAATGTGCACACAAAATGGAAAAAAATGCAAATTATCACATTTGCAAAAAGATACCTCCTAAAGCACCAGCTGCCCTCCATGCCAAGTTCTCAGCTCCTGAAACGGAGAGGAAACATTTCCATAAGTCTGGGCACACATGGAAACAAAACCAACTTTTGCATTTATATAGATTTGAAAATGACAATATCTAAAAAAAAACAGTTAAAACATGTTTATTATACATTAAGTTTAGATAAGTTTAGTTAAACTCTGCTCTAGTGTATCAAACTGGTAGACCTTTGTATGGCTCAGTACCCGTGAAGTAGCTCTCAGTTTCAAAAAGGTTGGTGACCCCTGCTGTAGCCAAAGCAGCAGTGGTCTTGCAGCCAAGCCAGTAGGGGAGCCTCAACTGTGCCTAATAGTCTACACACAGAAATCTCAGTCAGAAGAAGAGAAACTAATAATGAAATATCATGCCATTTTAGGCTACATACTGGTTCAACAGTATCTAAAGAAAGAAAGTGGTGAATGTATGGTGCTTATCCCATTATTATCATCAACGAACCTGAAATAAAACATGCATTTATCGCAGATCATCTGATAACATTGCCCAAGACAATGTATTAAACATACCAGCAGGGCTCCAAGAGGGACACTTCCAAAGACAGAAAAGGCCATAGTGAGGGAATCTGCAGACAGCATACACAGCCCATATAATAAGACAGCATAACACCAAGAGCAAACCAAAGCATGAGACCCCAATACCTGCAGAAGCCACACAAATCAGGTGAGAGGACATGGGGAGCATGCATCTGTGCATCACTGTTACCTGCTTTTATACAAAAGCATCTATTCAGCGATTGGCTAAGAAGCCTGCGAACCTGGCTAAGGTTATCTAATTAAAAAGCCTGCAAACCTGGCTAAGATTATTACCTAATTAAAAGCCTGCAAACCTAAAACCCCCACTGGGATATTACACCCATACTGCCACAATCTACCCCTCCTCCTTGCATCGTCGCCCCAACGATGAATTAAGCTAATCCCAAAATTATCAGGACTAGCTCCAGGGTCTAAACAGAGCAGAAACTGCATTACACACAGGTGAAAGAGAGCTCACAGCCCCTAATGCCAGTTTCCCCATGGGTCTTGGGAGATGGTGGACATTGGAATGCTGACCAGTAGTTGATCGTTTGGTCCTTTGTACCCCCACTTCACTAATGCTAAGATTTCTCATGGACGGGCATAGCTGAGAATCAACTGGATGACCTGTAGATACAACAGGGTGAACTATCACAGGACCTAGAACTGGGGCAGCTGGACCAGCTGGTAAAGTGGGTTCTTTGTGAGGAATATACCACAGGAACAGATCACAGTCACCAGTTGCTTCATCTTCTGAAAGTAGTAACCCATCATATGATGGACTACTCACGGGGGTCTAACCTAGAGAGTTCACTCGGACCACTGCTTTTAACAGAGCGTGATGCACATATCTAGCTTTGGTCAGATCAGCTACTGGCGCGATGATGTATACTGATCCATCCCCTTTTGGTGCTTTCAGGATGCGATATTCCACTGAGTTCCAAAAATTTTGAATCTTATAACACCCTCTTGCACTAAAGTCACACAAAAATACCAATTGACCCTCCTTTAAGGGTACACCTTGAACATGCTGGTCATAATTCTTCTTTCTCCACCCTGCAGCAATCTTCAGCCTCTCCCTGGTCCCTTCAAAGGCCATATGCAATTGGGCCTGATGCTCCTTAACCCACTCGTGAATGTCTCCACCAACAGGATCCTGAACTCTTCCCAGCAGAAAGTCTCACCAGTCGATTGATGAGTCGTGGCGTTATAACAGTAGAGTACCTGGGGCAGGCAGTCATTCCAATCTCTCTTTTGAGATGCGGGCAGGGCGCGCAACAAATTATGAAGTGTCCAATTAAAACGCTCACATTGACCATTGCCAGCTGGGTGGTAAGGAGTTTTATGAGTCTTCTTAATGGCATAAAAGGCACAGAGCTGCTGGATCAGCTCACTCTCAAAGTTGTGGCCCTGATCTGAATGTAGACAGGGAGGGGCACCAAACTTTTCCATTCACTCACCTTAACCGGAGCGACAGTGGAGGCATGTTGGTCACAGGTGGGAACAGCCAGGGTATATTTACTAAAGACATCGGTCATTACCAAGACATTTTCCAGTCAATTTTGGGCTGGTTCTAATGTGGTGTAATCAATGGCCAGAATCTCATTAGGGCATGAAGCCAAAAGGTGTCCCATAAAACTTGACACCTTTCACATACTCGACACCACTGTTCCACCTCTGAGGACATACCAGGCATCACTGTCGCAATAACTCCAATGTTCTATCCACCCCTTGGTGTCCCTGTTCTTGATTAACTTGCATGAGTACCACTTCTTTTAGAGCCCTAGGCAACAGGAACTGAAACACTTTTTCTGCTCCATCAGGGTGAAAAACCTGGCGATACAACACTCCACTCTTCTCCACCAGACGGTCCCTTTGTCTAAGTAATGCCAATACAGACTAAGGCACCGATTTCCGTTCCTCATGGCTGGGGCGTCGTTTCTGTCTCCCAAACACCAAAACTGACTTCCTTAATAACTAGATCAGCTTGTTAGAGAGCAGAAATATTGGACAACATATGACAAGGCAAGACAGTAACAGTGGCTTGTTACCTCAGTCTTCCGCAGTTGTAACGCTTGCTTAGGGCTTAGGGAGTAAAGTGCCATAACCTCCACATCCGATAGGCCTGCTGGATGCTGATGAGATAGAGCATCTGCATTTTTATTCCTTTTTCTGACCGATATTTTATTTCAAAGTCAAAAGACGCAAGTTGGGCTGCCCAACGTTGTTCAGTGGCACCAAGTTTAGCAGATGATAAATGACTAAGTGGGTTATTGTCCATATACACTACACACTTGTGGCCCAACAAGTAGTCCCTGAATTTCTCAGTCATCGCCCGTTTAAATGCCAAGAACTCCAGCTTCATTGAACTGTAGTTTGACATATTGCACTCTGTAGGTCTCAGACCTCGACTAGCATAGGATATTGGCCTCACCTTTCCCTCCTGCTCCTGGGAGAGCACCGCCCCTTGGCCGCCATGACTTGCGTCCACTTCAAGGATGAAAGGCAGAGAAAAGTTAGCATAGGCAAGCACTGGTGCAGTGGTAAGCTTGGTTTTTAATGTCTCAAAACTCCTAGAGCACTCCTCTGTCCAAGCTCCAATAACACCCTGCTCTGCCCTCCTAGTCTTCGTACCTCCTAGTTTGGCCACCAGTCCATGTAAAGGAGCTGTCAATTTAGCAAAACCCTCTACAAAACAACGATAATAACTGGCCAGCCCCAGAAAAGACCGCAGTTCTGCAATAGTAGTGGGAGGGGGCCAATTAGCTACCACTTCTATCTTACTTGGATCAGTAGAGACACCCTTGTCAGATATTACATGGCCCAAATACCGTACCTCTTGCTGGAAAAATGGATTTGGAGAGCTTCATTTTGAGACCTTCTTGATGAAGCTGACCAAACACCACAACAAGTCTGTTGTTCTACTGTAGAGGAAAACACCACAATATCATCAAGGTAAAGGTTGTTGGTCCGCAAACATCTGCTGTATCAACTGCTGAAAGGTGCCTGGAGCATTACAGAGTCCAAAAGGCATATAATTCCACTCAAACAATCCAAAGGGAGTACAAAATGCAGTCTTAGGCCGGTCCTCCTCTGTAACTGGGACCTGATTATAACCACTAGACAGGTCAATGGTGGAAAACCAATGAGCACCTGTTAGCTCATCCAAGGATTCCTCAATGCATGGCAGGAAATGCATCTTTCTTTGTTTTACTGTTCAACTGAGTGTAATCGACACACTTGTGCAAACCACCATCTTTCTTCTTGACTAGGACAATGGGAGAGGAATAGGGGCTCCTACGTTCTGTGATCACCTGTGTCTCTAGCAATTGATTGATATGCTCCTTCATTACCTCATACTCAGACAGAGGTATGCGCCAATAGGGTTGCCTAACCGGCACATTATCTAATAAAGGAATGTCATGTCAAATTTGTACAACCCAGATCTCCATCATGAGCAGAAAAAACAGAGCTGCACCTATTTAGGAGAGACTGCACCTGGCCCTGTTCCCCAGTAGATAATGACAACAGGTTCATGATCTCTATTTGACACTGTACAGTAGGGGCAACTGACTGACTTGCTACTGTGGCCATGAGAGAAGGAACCTCAGTGACCCTTGTTGGCAGGCTGACAACATGAACATTTTCCAGGGTGCCTAAAGTGGCACGGGGATAAAGCACAACATCAGTAAAACCTACATTAACAACAGGTATGTAAACAGTGTCATGTATCACCTGGACCAGTGCCAACAATCCATCAGGTAAGCCACAATTTGGAGGCTCAAACAACACCATCGTCCCTGAATATCACTCAGAACAAGTCGCGGCTATCACTCTGCCCGAGATGTGACATGCCTTTCCACCCAGCACCTTTACCTTACCTAAAGTGTTATCCCAGGTCTACAAACTAGAACGGTGGCACTGTTTCAGTGCCTGTATAACAGGGTCTGGGGCAACTGAAACAGGAAGCAAGTCAAACAAACCCATACCATGCTGTCCAAAAAGTTCCTGATAACATCTACGGATCACATTCATTCCTAAAACACCAGGGACTTGAGAGGGCAACCCCCCAGGAGGATCTTTAACTACCAACACCCCACACTGTGACACTGACTTCCCAAAAAGCTCAACATCTAACTCTATATAACCTAGGTGGAGAATGGACAACCCATTGGCCTCTTTTAGCTGCAGCCAATGACAAGATTGCAGTTGGTCCGGACCCCATGGCTCAAAATGCTGGCGGAAAAAGCTCTCCATGACTGTAGACACCATGGACCCAGTATCTATCAAACAAGGAACCTTAACTCCACCCAAAACCACATCTAAATAAGGGCATGATGACATAAGCTTGGATGTAACCCCCAGGCCTTCCAAACCAACCCTTGAGCCATTAGAAACCCCACCTGAACTGTGGCTCTGCAATCTGTTGGGTGCTAGTTTTCCGGAACCTGGGCTGGGAAAGACTGCCTGTCAGTATGTGGGGGAGAGTGCAAAGATGACTAAGATCAGGGAAGAACACATGCCACATTGCAATCCTTAGCAAAGTGATCAGACTTCTGACAATGCCTACATATTACAGAACTAATAACGGAGCAATACTTTGACTAAGCAGATGCAATTGCTCCTGCTGACCTTTTAACAGCTCCTTCATTTCACTTATTTCAGAACTAACCCCTGAAGTGCCTCCCTGGACCCCATACTGAATCCCAAATACTGAAAGAACAGAGTGACTTCTGCCCCTTGTCCCACTAGACAAATGCTCACGTTTCCCCCTAATTGCCTCACCCCTGACATCTAACAAAGTAACAGTGGGGTGCCTATGCACCAGTTGTTTCAACTCATGACAGAGGGCACAATCCAATACGTGCTCCATAAACTGATCTCGAAATAAAATGTCAGCATTCGGCATACCACTAGGTGCACGCTGTTTCACTCGCTCCATAAGGCTCATTAAAGCAAGAGAGAACTCTTGTAGTGTCTCCCCATCTTGTTGCTTTCTGGAGAAAAAGACCTCCTGCAAAGCGAAATTGGACTCTGAACAACCATACAACTCCTGCAACACAGTAATTATCCTAGCAGGATTCCCCCTTTCGGCGATAGATTGATACTTTATCTCATCCCAGGCTTCCCCCTCTAAATTATCAAATAGGAAGAATGCTTGCTCAGAAGTAGATAAATGCTGCACCCTCATACAAGCCTGTACCTCTTCAAGCCACTCACTCAGACCTATGCCTGACCTCCCTCTAAACATAGGACATTTCCTATCCGGGGAACAAAAACTAATCTCTCTGTAACAGGGACACTAGCACTGGAAGGAACCATAGGTGGAGCTAAAGAGGTAGAAGGTACAGCACCAGAATCAGGCGTAACCACGGCTTGCTCTTGGAGCAGCCTCTCGTTATCTGCCTTTAATTGTGCTACAAGAGCCCTCAGTTCTTGGAATTCTTCCTCCATAATTACTAATGGGGAAGCACTGACCAAAAGGAGAGAAGACAGGAAAAATAAATAGGTGAAGCAGGGATAAAAACCACAAGACCAACTGCTGCTTTGCCTGTAGTAAAAATTACAAAACAACAAAACAAAACACTTACAAAGGGCCAAAGGAAAAAAAATGAAACCCATGTCTCTGCTTAAAAAAGTATATCCTGCCGATTACGCCAGACTGTGGCATCGTGGTTCGTTATTAAATTATGAAATCACCCAGGATAAGGCTCGTAATACTAAGAAGCAAGAGACATGGTTTCATCCACTGACAGTCTTTTATTACAACAAATTTTAAAACAGTACAAAGTATGTTAAAACAACCTCACACCCATCTGCATACAATCACAAAGCAGCCAAGAAGATTGCAGCTGGAGCTGAGATACGCCAGAGGAGAACCAGACTGGCTACAAAAGGGAAGTAAACAAAAGACAAACCCACAGCAAACAATGCGCGCACACAAAATAAAAAAAACACAAATAATCACACTTGCAAAAAGATACCTCCTAAAGCACCAGCCGGCCTCCACTTCAAGTTCTCAGCTTCTGAAAAGAAGAGGAAACATTATCATGAGTCTGGGTACAAATGGAAACAAAACCAACAGTTTAAAAGTACCAATAATTCTTAGCATAAGAAATCCATTACAAAAAATATATATAAACCTAAACCTAAAACGTCTGCTGGGATATTACACCCATACTGCCACACTATGGTTAAAAAAAGACTGTTACCATCATTTTAGAACAGGGAACTTCTTTTCAGGCGCCTTATCAAGCTGCAAATGTTTAGCAAATTGAAATTCTTCTGGATGTGAAACCAGAGTAGTGGGCCAGATGATCTTTCAAGATACATTTTTGCCAAAGCCCACAGACTGGGAAGCCTAAACCCATATCCAAGAATGCACACAGAGGCCAGCGCGGGTTCACAACGAAACTTTATTTACAACCAAAAGACATACCAGTTAAAAAAGCACAACACAAAACCCACCGCCACTACTACAGATAAACTTAACCATGGGCACTCTTGCCTGCTCTGTCCTTCTCTCTGCAGTCTTTCACTCCTCTACTCTATTGGAGAGCCCATGTTTTAAAGAGTCCTGGTTCCTCCCTTAATGCCGTTCACCTGGCTCTCATTGAGGGAGGAGCCCCATGCTCAGTCTGGCGGGCTTGTGAGGTGGCTCACCTCGCCTCACAGTCCCCCCCTTAGAGTCCAACTGCCAAGGTCAAAGAAAAGGCAAGGCGGCTGGGCTAAGGCAAGGTGAGACAGGTAGAGCACCTGTAAACATTTCCGCCTTTGTGGGCATCCTCTTCCCAGCACCAGATGTTGCTGTCCATTTTGCTGGCTGGGTAGAGCTCTCTGGCGCGCTTGGGGGCACTGTCTGTGGCGGCTGGGTATTGCTCTTCAGAGCGTTGAGCAGTGCTAGCCGTGGTGGCAGCTCAACGGCGTTCTCCAGAGCTCCCGGTGGCACTAACTGCAAGGCAGCTCGGTGGCATTCTTTGTAGCTACTGGTGGCACTAGCTGTGGCGATGGCTTAGCAACGTTCTCCCAGTGGAGCTGGCTGTGGCACTGGCTCGGCAACTTTGTCTGGAGATCCCAGCAGTGCTGGCTGTGGCAGCAGCTCAGCAGCGTTCTCTGGAGCGTCGAGCAGCACTAGCTGTGGTGGCGGCTCAGTGGCATTCTCCGGAGCTCCCGGTGGTGCTGGCAAACCAGGCTCACCCAGTTTAACCACAGAGAGAGAGGGAAATGGTGGAGAGGGTGGGTCAAGTGTATGGGGTCTGTTCAAAAAGGGGGTCGAGGGCATTTGCCGCTCATGCACTAGTAGACGCATCGGGCATCAGAGAATGTGGCCAGGCCCCCATCCAGACAAACCATCACCACCAGGCGGCGCTGCCAGCAATCTCCACCACTTATGGCTGTGGCCCAGTGAATGGCCGACACCAACAAGCTGGGAAGCCTAAACCCACATCCAGGAACACACACAGAGGCCAGCACAGGTGCACAACGGAGCTTTATTTACAACCAAAAGACATACCAGTTCAAAAAGCACAAGTTAAAAAAACACAAACCCCACCATGGGCTCTCTTTCTTTCTCTGTCCTCTCTCTTTCTCTGTCCTTCTTTCTCCAGTCTTTCACTCCTCTACTCTATTGGAGAGCCCATGTTTTAAAGAGTCCTGGCTCCTCCCTTAACGCCATTCACCTGGTTCTCGTCAAAGGAGGATGCTAAGTCCCATGCTAAGTCCGGCAGGCTTGTGAGGCATCACAGCCCACCTCCTCGCACCACACAGCCAAGAACATGAGAAAAGTGAAGCAAATGAGATGGATAAGTCATGACATCTAAACAAATCAAAAGTGGCAGGTCAGAGAATTCTGGAAGGTCCAAAAACACTGAATGTATAGGCATGTGTCTGTTTCTGCTCTTTATAAACAGAGCATTAGGATTATTTAGAACGGTAAATAAAGCATAAGTATATAAAGTCAGTATAAAAATGTACTTAGCATATTCTAGCATATTCTTAGCATATTCTTTCTTACTTATAGTTAAAAACGGGACTTGTGTTCATCTTTGTACAGATTCTGCAAATGTGGAACTGCAGCCAAACACGTATCTCTAAAACCTCCCACAGGTTTTAAGCTGGGTCAAGATCTGGTGACTGCATAACATTTACATCATCTCATCATCTCATCATTCAGTGACCCTTTGTTCCCCTCTCTATGGGGGGCATCATCATCATGAAGGAGACCCCTCCCATCAAGCCAGTATGTCTCAGCATGTGGCTGGTAAAAAATTAGCCTTTGGACCCCTTCACTGTAGGGGTCAGGTATTCAGGCCTAGTGTACACCACATATGCACTCGTCCACTAGTGGAGAATTAAAATTTTGTCCACAGGTCTGTAGACACAGACGGATGTTATAGTGGGGAAACCCTTCATTACAAACATCAGTGACATCAGATTTTCTTTGTAAAAGATCTAAGAAGATCTCACCTCTAATTTCTACTACACCTACTAGTAAAAGGTCATGTAGCATATGAAACCAAATTAGAAAATCACAATTCTGTTTTCACAGGGGAAAAACGAAGGCTTCAGAGAAAAGAAGACCATCCTTATCGTGAGACTCTGCAGAGACTCTCAAATGCAGGGCACAATAAAATCAGAAAGACATTTTGGAGCAAAAAGAAAAGCCCAGTTACAGAAAGCTGGTGATGAATCAGAACTATTAGGTGCCAAACCAAGCCACAGTGTAGAGTTCCATAAGGAAAGGACAAGAATCAGGTGCGTTGCCAAGTATAAAAGGGTGGTTGATGATGTGGTACCAGGGGACCAGGATGCAAGTGACCTGGGATCAAGAGACTGGGTGACTGATGATGAGCGACCAGCCTGCAGCTACGAGGAGCTCTCTGGAGCAAAAGGAAGTGCTGACAGTGATAAGTAGCTCTCTGGAGCAGCAGGAGGACCCAGAGACAAAGTGCTGTCCAGAGCACCAGGGGGAGCTGGCAACAAAATGCTTCACAGAGCAGTAGGGGGAGCCAGTGACGGAGTGCTCTCCAGAGCACTAGGGGGAACCCCCAGGGGTAGCCTGCATTGAAGTGCTCTTCACAGTGAAGGCCCCTGGCAGCAAATGGTGCTGGTGAAGTACCCTCCGGAACAGTAGGGGGTGCAGGCAAGATGTTCTCCAGGGAATAGGGTGCACCAGCTGCAACTAAGCATTCTCCGTAGCAGCGGGGGAGTCAGCAATGAAGTACTCTCTGGAGCACTCTCTGGGGGGCAGCAGGGCTCCCACTCAGCAGCGTGCTCTTGATTGCTGGGCTTAGGAGGAGGGGTAGCTTCATTGGGTTTCTTCCTCCTGCGATCCTTTCACCACTGTGAGGGACAGCTTTGACAGTTTGAGGCACTCTCAGCCATTTTCATTGCCAAATGAACCACGTTATCCGCCTTATTGAGGGCGAGGAATTCTGCCCCCAGGGACAGTTCAAGGAAAGCCCCCCAGCTCAAGATGAGGCTGGTACAAAGGGACCCCAGAAACATCTGGGTGCACTACAGGTCTGAGCACCCACTTGGTGAGATCCTCTGGGACACAGGGGGCACTGTGAGTCTGAGCATAGATTTCTGGATTCAAAGACAGGGATACTTAAACAGTTGGAGGACGAGATGCAGCTGGGAAAGGCAGGGTAACAAATGAACAGGTGCAAACACTAAACAGGAGAGCAGGACATGTCAGAGCTATGGATCAAAACAAAATCAAAAGCCACATTGCATAGGACAAACAAAGCCAGGCCGTGAAGAAAAGCAACAAAACAGGACGGGATATTACAGAAACTATGCTTTATTAATATGACACAATGTACCATATATCAGCACCTCCTCAAGCAGCTTCAGAGCACTTTAAAGAAGTTTGGGTGCTTTTGATCTTCCACTCTTATTCAGAAAATTTCATGTTAAAGGATCATAGAAATCTTGAAGCTAATCCAGCCTTCATCCTAAAATTTAAGCCATGAAAATTGAACATACAAAGTAAATTCACAAACCATAAGCTCACAAGAACATCTCCAAGATACACAGCTTTCTGAGCTGATTCTTCTATATTAACCAAATATTAAAAAATTAACAAACATAAAAATGACAACCTCAGTAAAATGAGAAAATATTCAAATAATAAAATCAACAAAAGACTGTGGATGGACTAATATATAGAAAAACAGACAGAAAGATAGACAGATCAACAGATAAATAGACAGGAGAACTGAATCACTGATGGAGGAATGAAATGAGTCAATGATGGAGGAATAAACTGAATCAGTGAAGGATTTATGTCCAGGAACTGAAGTTGGAATTTGGCATTCATAACTGGGAGTGTATATTTTTTAAAGTGTAAACTTTTGACAGTCACAGTCACAGGTTTTGTCACAAAGACAGGGGCAAGAGTTGTTGTCATAGGATTTGACAGCAGAGTTCAGACGTGCTGCTCCTTTGGCTTACTGTCCTCCGGAACCAACATTTTCTGTCTGAGTATCACTTCCTCTTGGTGAACCAGGACAATTGCTCATCACAGTTTTATCACTTCTCCTAGAAATTGTGGTGTCTGGATGAGTTAAGCATTTATCTTGATGTGCTGAGCAGCAGTTCCGGGTGTATTTTTCGCAGCAGTCTTGGCAGTGAGTGGAGCAGAAGGGGTTCTGAGGAGAAACAAGGGGATTAAACAAATACAAACACAGAGATATTCCAGGCCGTACCAACATAGTTATTCATGATGTTGAGACAGGAGATGCAGTTCCACTTAAGCAACATCCTTATAGGTTGCCACCAGCTAAACTTCGGAAGATGGAGGAGGAACTGGAGTATATGCTGCGGATAGGGGTGATAGAACCGGGTCAGAGTGATTGGAGTTCACCAGTCGTGCTGGTGCCAAAGGCTGATGGGTCTACACACTTTTGTATTGATTACCGGCAGGTAAACAAGGTCACTAAGACCGACGCTTTTCCCATCCCGCTTCTGGAGGATTGTATAGACCGCATTGGCCAGGCCCAGTTTGTAACAAAGTTAGACCTTCTCAAAGGGTACTGGCAAGTTCCTCTCCCTCCCCAGGCCCAGGAAGTCTCTGCATTCGTAACACCTACTGGCCTTTATAAGTGTACAGCTCTTCCGTTCGGCATGAAAAATTCACCAGCGACCTTTCAGCGAGCGATGAACCAGATCACAGCTGGACTGTCAAATGTTGTGACATACACTCAACAAAAATATAAACGCAACACTTTTGTTTTTGCTCCCATTTTTCATGAGATGGACTTAAAGATCT
>JBBPCZ010141931.1:0-20226 GCA_037974445.1 Brycinus macrolepidotus | reverse complement strand
AAAAAGCGCTGGTCACAGACCTGCCTACCCACACTGGGGGTATAAAGCACCGAAGGCGTGGGATGGGGGGAAGGTGCAGTGATTGTATATCTGTAGCTATGTACGTATGTATGTGTGTGTGTGTGTGTGCATGATGTGTAAGCCTGTGTAGCCTAAGAGAGTGCCCTTCGTCTGGGATCCAGACAGAGTCACAGTCACCAGTCCGCAGCAGGTGTCCTTGAAACAGGGAGAGGGAATTTCAGAGCGTCTCGTTATCTTGTTCTCCGGGGGAAGTTGTTTATCTCCAGTGACGGCCTTGGCCAAGGCCGGCGCTGGTAAGGGGGGGTTTAGCCGAGAGAGAGAATGGTTGTTTGGGTTTGGGTTGGACTGATATGTGTCTTCCAATTTCATAGATATCTAATGTCCATCACTGGTCTCCAGGTCTATCCAAATCCCGTTGTAGAGCCGCAAACTTCTCCAAGATGTGATCCAACTTGCGGTCTACAAGCACAGTCTGAGTGCTAACAGCTCTGCTCACCGTATCAATCCAGCCGGCCAGCCTTGTGGGGTTTTGAGAAGCTGTGACCACTTTCTTCACTCGTCGATAACTCAGGGCCCCACTTAATCCAATCAGCAGAAACCCTGTTATCATGGTTCCGAATAGATAGATGTCTTCTATGTCCTCCAAGGAAAGAGCTGCCAGACACATGACACGCCACTTCTCCCACCCGTCCATCATGTATCCAGCTACAAATGTTCCTGCAGGACAGTCAGGTTCCCCCGAACCCAGGCTTCTCGTCGAGAAGATGGTGTCAATTGCGTTCAGAGACCAGTTGGTCAAATCCATAATTTCCCTTAGTTTGGAGAGCAGGGCAAAGAGAGTCTCAGAGACAGAAACTAGACAAGACAAGACAAGAGAAGCCAGCAGGAGAGATAGGGTAGGGAGAGGAGAAAGATGCAACCGCCTCCGTCGAGAGCTAAAGAATTCTTCTAAGTGATTTTACTAAAAAATAAATAAATAATAATTTTTAGAATTGCAGTATTTCTCCCAAACACTGTTTTTACCATAATACAATATTTAAGAAGTGGAATGGTATGAATATCAAGATTTATAGGCAGCTACCTAATAAGTTACATTAAATAGAGTTAGTGTCAGTACTGGTACTTGTTACTGGTTGGTACTTGAAAATCAGGTATTGCTATGTATACTGTTCCTTCTACATGTTTACTTCCCAAGTGTTGACACAAAAAAACAGCAAGCCAAACTCCGTTTTTGAGTCAGGATCAGAGCATCCGTTTGTTCCTTGAATTTCCTTATATCACATGACCCAGTAAACAGGAGTGAAACTGTTCAAATACAGAAAAAAATCATCTCTTAAAGACTGCGTAAAAATTAATCATTTGTGTTAATTACAGTAGCCACGCACCGTGAAAATGCAAAGAAAAGTGAACACTAGCACGCTGGCTTTTACGGTAAGCTAATAGCCAATAGCTAATAGTGCAAGCTAGCTATCGTATAATGGCGACCGTAATATAATTCATGTACTAATGTCACTACAATAGATGTATAGTACAAAAGATTTAAACAATAAGATCAACTTACAGCCATTGCTTTCTGAAGGTTAGAACGGGAGGAAAGTTTGTGCCAACAGCTAAAGCATTGCCGCATTTTCACCTCCTCCGCGAGCAACAGGAACTGACATAAGCAGCATACTTGCTTTCAAAATAAAGGTCCCATTTCAAAATAAATTCATATGTGGACACACACAAAAGAATTAAACAAGCAAAAATTATCTCCGAAGGCACAACACTATGGATACTGTGTTATGGATACTACAAAGGAGATTCTTATATTTCTCGATAATGACTGACAGCTTGCCATTTCCATGAAAAAAATTAGCCATTATTAAATTTATTATGTGAGACAAACCTTATATGGGGAGCTGATATGGTGATGAATTACAGATGAGAGATCGAAACAGGGTGGAGATATGCAGGGCTTTCCCATCTCAGTGTACTGTAGGATTACAGCATAGTCTCAAGAGAACACAAGAAGTTACATATAAAGAAAGGGGCACATGTCAAGCTTTTATCGAGAGTTAGGAAGGTGAAAGATGCTTAACAAGCAGCTGTACTGTTTAGCACTTGGTTTTGGTGTGAAGTGAATAACTGTTATTCTTAAGTGCTAACAATGTTTTTCTCTCATGACACTTTTTTGCAATGCTGATGAATAGCTATTAACTTTATTTAAAATCCATTAAATATATTCACCTACATAAAATCCATTACTAGATCATATTATGTAGAGAATAGGTTGTATTCAAACATTTTCAAAAATCAAGAGAATAATGGACTCAGTAAACAGTTTTACTTCGCCGTTCATTTAGCATTACAATTGCTGACGAATCGTATCTTTCAAATTCTTACATTTGTTACAAGAGACTGTCAAATTTATTCATGTATTTGCTTCCCTGTATGTGTAAAGGTAGCAATTTTTTTTAGATTGTATTTTTGAGTTTATTAAAGTACTAAATGCACAAAAGAATTGAGCAACATGCAAAATTTTCCTGCTCAAAATTTTTCATTCATAACGTTCAGATTTAATGGCTTCTATGATTTGGGAGGATGGAGGCCTTTTCTGTTCATTCCTTATTTCCTAATGTTTCTATTGTCTACCATCTCAAACTCCTTTCTCATTTATTTAATTATATCTCAGAGAGCTCTGCACACTCCGATGTGTGTGCTAATCGGTCTAATGGCTGTTGTGGACTTGTCTTTGCCAATATTTTTTGTACCAAATATGCTGCTCAGCTTTTTATTCAACTGGAATGGAATTTCACTTGTGGGCTGTTTGATTCAGATGTTTTGTATACATTTTGTTAATACATTTCAGTCCACTTTACTGGTGTGGATGGCTGTGGATCGGTTTTTTGCTATATGCAGACCTCTAAATTATCACAAACACATGCAAATGCAAAGTTTTCTTAAGTTTATTATTGTACCACTACTCAGAAATGTAATCTTAATTACTGCAGTTGTCTCACTGGCTGGGAGATTACAATTTTGTATGAAAAATGAGATAGATCACTGTTTTTGTGAACACATGTCATTAGTTCAACTCGCATGTGGAGATATTTCTGTTAACAATATTGTAGGACTTACAACAGTCTTTCTAATTCCAACTGCAGATGCTGCTTTGTTTCTTTTGTCTTATTTAATAATACTTGCATCTGTGCTAAAATCTGGTAAATCTCACTTAAAGGCTATTAACACTTGTATCACTCATTTAATTGTCATGGCAGGTTCTTTAACTTTTGGTTTGATTGCCTTTTTGTCATACAGAATAAGAAATAATTTGTCCTCCAACAGTCGTGTTTTTCTGAGTACCATGTACATACTTTTTCCAAGCTGTTTCAATCCAATTATTTATGGGGTGAGAACAAAAGAAATAAGAGAACATTTTCTTAAATACATGAGTCAGCTAAAGGTTTTGCCACAGGGCTGTAATAATGTAGATTGAAGGATTGTTATGTAAGCACACTATTCATGAAGATTCAACAACTGCAAGTGGGTTTTTGACATGAAGTAAAAATCAATGTTTAATCTCAGATCACAGTGCACTGGTGTTTAAATAATAATTTTATTATTTAGATACAAGCAGCTTCCAGAAACTAGTAGTTTTGCTCCCTGCCGGAAATATATGTTTACTCACTAACACAAGCCGTTGTAGTGGAGGGGAACATTTTCTTGTTCTACTGTATATGCTTTTTTGTATCACCGAACAATATTCCTGGCAGCACGTCCTATTCAGAAATTATAAGTCAACAGAGCAGTATCCATAAAATTTTACAGAAGGATTTATCAAATAAATTCAGTTTTATAATATACATTTCTTCAGTCAGGGTAGGAACATTATTAAAATAAAATTAGTCTCTCATGGTGTTATGTCCATTGTTCTTTGCAGTTCATTTATTTGACTCTGGAGGCATGATACATGGTTTCCATAAATATCAGTCAAAAGTTCTTTTGTGTTTTGACAATTGTGTGCAACATAACTCAAACACGAGCTGCAACGTTTCACTTGTGTGACTTGAATTTTTATTGCTGACAGTGAAAGGCCAAATAACTTTTATCCTGTCCGTGCAGTCTCATAAAAATTTCTTGTGCATTACAATCCCAACAATTATAAGGTCACTAACAGAAAACAATAGACTAGATAGCTTGCCTACAGTGCACTTAGGGTGTTAATGGAAGTGTAGATTTCATACCAGAAGAATTCTGCCGTCAAGACCAACGTTCTAGATTGTTAATGCCTTTTGAGATTGTTAGGGTCTCGCCAATCCAAAACAGAAACCTGTTTTTGAAGGGACTGTTGGTTCCCAGATGGAAAATCTCCTACATTACTAAATCTGGACTATTTTCCTCATGAAAACTTTTTCATCAGTGAAATATTAACATTCTTAAATGAACAGTCCATTAAAAATATTTAGGAAACACAAACACATACTAGTGCGCTCAATCTAATCCATTTTTATGATGTGTTTTTATCATTTTTGTGATTCATTTTTACATTTTTTTGTACTCTCAGAAGCTGATTTTATACAGTATGTTTGATATTACATTCACTTCAATTTACTTATGACAATAATAGCCTCGTTAACATAGTTCTTCTTAAGTTTCATTATTGTTATTAGTTATTATTATTCCTTTTATAGCCAACAGAGGTGCCACTCCTCCTCTGAGCTCATGCTGAATTTCGGAACCGCTCCAACGTCAAAACGTCAGTTATAATCTGTAGTAGCGCGCTTGTATAAAACTTTGTGATCGGTTGATCAGTGGCCAAGTACTGATCATTAAAAAAATGATCAAGAGACCTCTGAAACATATTGTGAGAGAGAGAAAGTGGTCAAGCCCCCTTTAAAATCTGTGTGGAGAGATAGTCGGTTGTGTGGTGCATACGGATGCAGAGGATGGACCAACCAAATACAAAGACACAAACATGGAGCAAAACACACAGAACGCTCCTAAAACAGACTTCTGGACACTAAAGCTTAAGTCAGTTATATAAAAAAGACATGTGTGACTGTGTGTTGTGGTTTAATTAAAAATATTCAGCCCATGAATGCTGCTACACGTTCAGCCGTATCCATAAATGGCTTGGTTCTAGAGATGATCCAGGGTTGAGTCCGTGTTGGAAGCATTTTTTTTTTAAACAAACCTTTCATTTGACCATAAAACCAACATTTAGGTGTCTCTAAACTCTGGTTTTATAGCAACCCTGCAATCACACTTCATTTCCTCGCAGAAATGCATCTACTTGTTATTATTCACTTTATAGCTGAAATTTAACGCATCTTCTGCTCCCACAGTTTTTAAAATATTGACATGGTTTCAATGTCAATATTTATGTTAATATCCATTGTGTGCTTGTATATAATTTTGTGATAGATTGATCAGGGGCTGAGTGGTCGAGTCCCCTCTGTAATGTATAGAAAGAGAGAAAGGATGGTCGAGTCACCTTCAAAATGTGTGTCGGAGAGAGAGTCTGTGATGTCATAGCTATGGAGGCTGGAAAGAGGAAAAAAGTGGGGAAACACAAACGAGGAGAAAAAACATGGAGTAAAACACATGGCAGACTCATAAACAGACTTCAACAATCAGGTCCAGTTCACAAGGGGGCTGTTGAGGCCCAGCCTGCTCAGCTTAGTGAAAAGTCTCTGTGGAATGAAAATGAGAGTTCTTCCTGTCCAGGTGGCCCAGAAACAGGTATACTGCAGTGAATATGGCATCATCTGTGGACCGTTTAGGCGATAAGCAAACTGAAGAGCGTCCAATGAGCTGTGAAGAGTGGCTTTGATGTGGATCATGACTAGATTTTCAAATCACTTCATGACTGGTGTGAGTGCTACAGCATCGTAATTGTTCAGGCTGAACACAGATGATTTCTTTGGAACTGTGGTGACTGTGGTGATCTTGAAAAATTTAGGAGCAACAACTTTGCCAGCTGGTCTGCACACTCCTTAAGCACCCATCCAGGTATGTTGTCAGGACCAGAAGCTTTGCGTGGGTTTACTCTGTTTAGAGTCTGGCTCACTGTGGCTGTGGTCAGACAGATTACTTCTTCATCTTGTAGAATGGTGGATTTTCTCATGGGCTCGCTGTTGAGTATCTCAAACTGTGCATAGGAGACATTCAATATATCAGGAAGAGTGGCATCACTGTCACAGAGAGAAGGTGGTGATTTGTGTTCTTTGATGGCTTGACTGCCCCTCCACCTGCTCTGAGTGTCTCTGGTGTTCTGAAAATGCCTTTGGATTTTTTGGGCATATGCATTCTTTGCCTTCTCGATTGCCCTAGCCAGGTTAGCTTGTGCAGTTCTGAGGACAGCCTTGTCTCCGGATCTGAAGGCAGCATCCCAGGCTTTCAGCTCCCTCCGGACCTCTGCAGATATCCAGGGTTTCTGGGTGGCTCTTGTGGTAACTCTCTTAGAGACAGTAACATCCTCGGTGCATTTGCTGATGTAGCCTGTCACAACTGCTGTGTACTCTTCCACATCGATGCGGCCTTCTTGAGTAGCAGCCTCTCTAACCACTAGCCAGTCTATGCACTCAAAACAGTCCTGAAGTGTTGAAATGGCCTCCTCAGGCCACACTCTGATGTTTCTCTGGACCGGTGTAGTGTGTTTAAGCAGACAGCTTTAGGCTGGTACCAGTTTCATAGCGATGTGGTTGGAGTTGCCAAAGTGGGGACGGAGCTCAGCTCGGTAAGCATCCTTGATGCTGGTGTAAAAGTGGTCTACGCAGTTATCGGCGATGGTTGCTAGGTGCATGTGCTGGTGGAATCAGAACAGTGTTTAGAGACTACCGTAACATTTTTGCACGACTCATTGTTTGTATAAATGCACACTCCACCTTCCCGCTTATTACCAATTTTCATATTGTCTCTGTCCATGCGGTACAAGGAGTGTCTATCATGCAACGAAGTTTCAGTGAAGATTAAAAGACAATAGTCCTTCACGTCCCTTTGTGCAATGTGTCTGAACTTTCATCAGTCAGTCTTGTTGTCCAGAGAGGCCGGCATGCAGACGTCCACTCACAACACTATCTTGGAAGTATATAATCCGTCCATTTGGGTGTGAGTTTTGAAGTTCACCAATTGCCCCATAAATTTTGGCTAACATGTTCTGTGTCTTAGTGCTGGGTGAAATGTACACAGAGACCAGTGGTGAATTCTCATGGTAATTAAAATGGTCCACATCTAACAGTCACAAACTTCCAGCAATGACCAACAACTGGAAACTAACTCAGTGATCATATACCGTTTAGTGTTGATGTAAACACTTAAGCCCCCTCTTTTTTATTACCAGCCAGAGCTGCATTCATGTCAGTATGTCTATCTAGTTTAATGCGGCTCTGGCTGGTAATACTCAAGGAGGGGGCTTGTAAGTTTACATCAAAACTGACTGGAGTGCAAGAGAAGCAAGAGAGACAGAGAGAGACAATGCAAAAAAAAAAACCACACAAGAGCAACAGTACAATATTATAGGAAAAGACAACATACAGTGCAGTTGACAAAAGCACTTGCGGTACTAGTTTAAATGAATACAGTATGATGACTAATTCTGTATTTGTGCTGCAGAGTACTACAAACAACAGCAGGATAGGGAATTTGAAGTATATAATAAGGTGTATGTAGTATATATATATATATATATATATATATGTATATGTATTGTTATACAGCTGAGGCATCCTCAAGCAAGCGCTCCTCAGCCTGTGCTGTCCAGGGTGCTGAAGAGGATGGGAGTCGCCACAGCTGAAACCAAAGAGGAGGCACGCCCTTTCAGCACCTCTGTTGTGGACTGGTACAGAGCACATGAAAAAGGGAGGGGCGCCCTGACGATGCTCAGTGGCAGCTGCTTAGTGGCTCCTGTCAATGAGAAGAGTGCAACCTATATAAGGGGCCTCCAAAGAGAAGGAGGAGAGAGACAAGGTTCTTCCCGTGCATGCTCCCTAATTAACCACTCTACAGCCTAGAGGACTCACCCTGCTCCTAACCCAGTCGCTGGCACCCTCTGGGACCCCACAACCGACGCTGCACACCACATCTCCGAACACCTCTCAGCACTTCACCTATCCCCATCGAGCACCCTCCCAGCACTTCATAAATAAATCAGCACCACTCACTGACCCAGGTGGATGTCAACATTAAGCTGTGTCCATGTCTGTGTCTGAGCCTCGCTAGGTGGCGATACAGTGGTGGAGAATGCGGGCATATGACATATACCCCACCCCACCCACGACCAGCCCCCCAAGTACAGATACCCTTCTACAGCACCTCCTGGAAGCAACCGTCCAACAGGTCTAGCTCAGCCAAGAGCTAGCATGAGGGCTGTTGGCACCCCCCAGCCCAGGGTACCCAAACCCTGACCCTGCCACCGCGGCCTGAAGGTTCCTGCTGAAGCTGACCCCCAGTGACGATGTGGAAGCTTTCTTAGGAATGTTAGAGCAGACAACCAAGAGGGAGCAATGACCCTATGAAGAGCGGGCCAATATTGTGGCACCTTTTCTGCCAGGGGAAGCCCAAAGAGGACCATGCCAGTGACTACCGAATCCTCCGAGAGGAGGTGCTCGCCCGATGCGGATACTCCCCAGAGAGGGCTGTGGCCAAGTTCTAGAAGTGGGTTTATGACCTCCAAAAGGAGCAGATTGACCATCTAGCCTGCAACGGGAAGCGCTGGATGCAGTCTGACCGCCTGACTGGACTGGTTCCTCCGAGCTCTACCAAATGTTGAAAGGAAGGCAATCACCATGGCAGATGCTCTGATGTAGTGGGACATGGTCTGTGCCGTGATAGCGCTGGAAATGGGGCGTGGGGAACAAAGGCTTCCTCCCTGGGAGGCCCGGCGAGATAGATGCCCTAATGCCCCGTCATCACATCCCCGAGGGCCGACCCAGTGCCATGTCCCTCCCTGTGGATGAGCCCATGCCCATGCCGGTGGGGGCCAAGAAGGTCGAAACTATGGCTGGCGGGGTGCAGTATACATACAGCCCCCACGCGTCGCCTGGAGTCCACCTACCTTCGGATAGAGGGAGCCCCCACCATAGCGCTCCTCGACACGGGGAGCACCATCACTCTAATCTGGCCCTCCGCCCTTCCCGAGGAAATTAACCCCTGCGGTGTCCTGCGTCCATGGAGGGAAGTGCCAGCCACAAAAGTCACCATCGGAGGAAAATAGGGAGATTGGCCTCTGGTAGGGGGCCTCATCCCAGAGCTGCCCGTGCTGTTCCTGGTTGCCTGCGTCTGGCCCGGGTGCGACATCCAGCAGCAAAGGAAAGGGGGGCAGAACCCCAACCACTGCGGAAGGCAGAAGAAAGCCACGGCATGCGGGCCCACACCAACCACTCAAACCGAGAAAGAAGCTGTGGATGAAGCTGTCTCATCTGCTCTCTTCCAACAGGTGGCCAACAGGTGGCCAACGGTAGTGAATTCAGCTGGGATCAGAAGCAAAATGAGAGATTGCGGAACTGCTGGAGGCAGGTGTGCATCGTGGAGGGGGTGGGCCAGGACCCGGCAACCAGGCACCCCACCACCTATTTCCTAACAAAAAACGGTTTACTTTACCACCGGTATGACCGCCGCAGGGAGCAGGTCAACCTTCTGGTCCTTACCAGCTCGAAAGTAGACATGGTGCTGCACCTGGCCCACAGTCACCCTCTCGGGGGCCACCACAGGTTTGCAAAAACATTTGAGAAGCTGAAGGACCAGTTTCACTGGCTGGGGATGAAGCCGGACGTACGCTGCTTCTGTCAGTGTTGCCCCCAAAGTACCTCGCCAGTGAAGCCGGCCCCCGCGCCCCTTATCCCTTTTCCCATTATCAAGGTACCCTTCGAGAGGGTGGGGATGGACCTTGTTGGCCCGCTGCCGAAGTCTGTCCCCTTGGTCATGAGTACATCTTAGTAATCATAGATTACGCCATTAGATATCCCGAAGCGGTCCCCCTACATAAAGTGACCTCAAAAACCATCGCAAAGGAGCTATTATTACTATTTAGTCGAGTGGAGATCTCTAAAGATATAGTATCAGATCAGGGAACCCCATTCATGTCAAATTTAATAGTGGATTTATGCCAGCTGCTGCAGGTCAAACAACCGTGAACCTTGGTTTACCACCCCAAGATGAATGGCTTGGTGGAGCGGTTCAACCAGACGCTCAAACATATGTTGAAAAAAGTGATAGATGAGGAAGGGAGGAATTGGATTTACTCCTTCCTTATGTGCTTTTCATGGTTCGAGAAGCTCCTCAAGCCTCCACTGGGGGTTCGAGCTCCTCTTTGGCCGGAGACTGCAGGGACTACTAGACGTAGCGCGGGAAAGCTGGGAAACCCAACCGGCCCCATATCGCTTCACGGTTGAGTTCGTGCAGGAGCTCCAGTCCCGTCTGGAGAAAGTCACACCAATCGTGCGAGAGCTTATGGTTGAAGCACAAAAGGCCCAGGAAAAGGTAATACAACCATCCTTGACATCATTGCGTCAAGGGTGGGCCCAGTGAATTACCGCCTGCAGCAGCCAGGTAAATGTGCCGAAAATAAAACCTATCGCATTAATTTACTGAA
The DNA here is from genome assembly GCA_037974445.1 of Brycinus macrolepidotus. Classification (NCBI taxonomy): domain Eukaryota; kingdom Metazoa; phylum Chordata; class Actinopteri; order Characiformes; family Alestidae; genus Brycinus; species Brycinus macrolepidotus. The sequence goes on along the minus strand of JBBPCZ010141931.1, from coordinate 9,632 downwards.
ACATTGGGTTGAGCCCCGACCCATGCTGTCGGCCTCCCTCGTCTCATTGCTAGGGGACCCCGAGCAACACTCCCCCCATTTAGCAGAGGACCTAACCCCCTCTCAATTACAGGACCTGAGAGAGCTGAGGGATCAGTTTGAAGACGTGTTTTCTACTGTGCACTAGCAGACGCACCTTATACAACATGAGATTAAAACATGACTGAGGGTAATCATGCGGCAGCTGCCCTACTGAGTCCCAAAAGCTCAGCGCCAAGTGATTGAGGAGGAGGTGATGCGAATTATGCCGGACGGCATCACTGAAGAGTCCACCAGCCCCTGGTCAAGGCCCATCGTCGTGGTGCCCAAGCCCAACGGTAGTATCTGTCTTTGTAATGACTTCCAGAAATTAAATCAAATATCGGAGTTTGACGGATATCCGATGCCCCAGGTACATGATCTAATTGACCGGCTAGGCTGAGCACGCTTCATATCAACATTAGATCTTACTGAAGGATATTGGCAGGTGGCCCTGGCACCGGAGGCTCAGCCCAAAACGGCTTTCACCACCGCCCACGGCCACTTGCAGTACCGGGTGCTTCTGTTCAGCTTACACGGGACTCCAGCTACCTTCCAGCGGCTTATGGACGTGGTCCTCAGGTCCCATCGGCCCAGTGCAGCAGCCTACCAGGTCAATGTGATCATCCACTCGGCATTGTGGCACGATCATCTGTTTCACCTAGGCCAAGCATTGTTTAGCCTAGCTCGAAGGCCTGCTTACTTGCCATGTTTGTGGGTGCTGTTACACCAGTTTAGGGTGAACTTCCGCCAGCTTGCAGCTCCACACTGTTCCGAGGTCAGGGGGCATGCTCTGTGTAGCAGGCAGAGCTTCCGCAGGGTGGCACTGGAGCAATTAAATGACAAGAACATGGACAATGACAAAAAACTCAGTCATTCATTCTCTGTAACCACTTAATATTTACTAGGGTCTCGGGTAACCGGAGCCTATCCAGGAGTCTACGGGCGCGAGGCAGGGACTCACCCTAGGTGGGGTGCCAGCCCACCGCAAGGAACAAAAAAACATTTTGTATTGACCCTGAGGTGGATGAAGAGGCTAAGACAATAGTTTGCACTACTTTCTTGGACCCAAAATGGCAACTGTAGCTTAACGCACCTTTTGGTTAGGAGTATGTTTTCTTCTAAGTGATTTTACTAAAAAACAAATAAATCATAATTTTCAGAATTACAGGCAAGTTACATTAAATAGAGTTAGTGTCAGTACAGGTACTTGGTATTGACTGGTACTTGAAAATCAGGTATTGTTATGAATACTGTGTTATGGATACTACAAAGGAGTCTGTTGTATTTCTTGATAATGACTGACAGCTTGCCATTTCCATGAAAAAAATCAGCCAGATTTTTATTGTTATTAAACTTTTTACATTAGATAAATCTTATAATAGGGGGAGCACAGCTGACATGGTGATGAACTACAGATGAGAGATGGAAACAGGGAGGAGATACACAGAACTTTCCCATCTCAGTGTACTGTAGGATTACAGTATAGTCTCATGAGAACACAAGAAGTTACATATAAAGACAGGGGCACATGTCAAACTTTAATCAAGAGTTTGAAAGATAAAAGATACTTAACAAGCAGCTGTACTGTTTTGCAACTGGTTTTGGTGAGAAATGAATCACTGTGATGCTTAAAGTGCTAACAATGTTTTTCTCTTATGCCACTTTTTTGCAGTTTTACTTCGCCATTCACTATTACAGTTGCTGACGAATCGTATCTTTCAAATTCTAACATTTGTTACAAAAGATTGCAAAACTTCATGTATTTGTTTCATTGTACGTGTCAAGGTAGCATATTTTTTTAAGATTTTGAGATTATTAAAGTACTAAATGCACAAAGGCATTGAGCAGCTGTCATGTCAGGTATGCTATAAGGACACATTGCAGGAACCAGCGTTAGTTTCACAGAAATGTCTTTAATGAATCAAACACAGGAAAGAACTCACCGAGCTCCAAACACAAACACTCTAGTCCACACAGATATGAAGAGGTTCCAGGAGATCCTTCACTCCTGCATGAGAGAACCTAAAGTCCACACGGATATGAAGAGGTTCCAGGAGATCCTTCACTCCTGCATGAGAGAACCTAAAGTCCACACGGATATGAAGAGGTTCCAGGAGATCCTTCACTCCTGCATGAGAGAACTTGAGCCAAGGAATAGTTCACTCGGTCACATCAGCCGAGGTACTGTTTCAGAGGCTTACCAGCCTGACGAACGAATCCACTGAGATACCGCAGTGGTCACGGTTGCAAACTCCTCATGCCTGAAGACGAACACAGCAGAGTGTTAGCTGTTGGTTGCATATTGGTTGGTCGATGTTGGTATGTCGGTGACCACACGCCGTTCCTCTGTAACGGCAGCGCTTTTAAACCTAAACTGCAACATAAACAACCAATCACAAAACATGAGTATTTAAGATTTACTTAACTGAAACTTAAAACACATCTGGCCTAGAACTTGAACTAAGAGTGGCCTCTAGTGGCCACAACACACAGACCTGACAGCAGCATGCAGAATCTTCCTGCTCAAAATTTTTCATTCCTAACTTTCAGACTCAATGGCTTCAGTGATTTGGCAGAATGGAGGCCTTTTCTGTTCATTCCTTATTTCCCAGTGTTTTTATTGTCTACCATCACAGATTTTTTTAAAACATAGACTTCAGCCTACTTTACTGATGTGGATGGCTGTGGATCGGTTCTTTGCTATATGCAGACCTCTTTACTACCACCAATATATGCAAATGCAACATTTTTTAAAGTTCATTATTGTACCAGTACTCAGAAATGTAATCTTAATTACTGCAATTGTCTCACTGGCTGGGAGATTACAATTCTGTAGGAAAAATGAGACAGATCACTGTTTTCATGAACACGTCATTAGTTCAACTTGCATGTGGAGACATTTCTGTTAATATTGAAGGACTTACAGCAGTCTTTCTAATTCCAACTGCAGATGTTTTGTTTAGTATATCATATTTAATAATACTTGCACCTGTACTAAAATCTGGGAAATCTAACTTAAAGACTATTAAACACTTGTATCACTCATTTGTCATGGCAAGTGGTTTAACTTTTGTCCTCCAACAGTCGTGTTTTTCTGAATACCAGGTACATACTTTTTTCAAGCTGTTTCAATCCAATTATGTATGGGGTGAGAACAAAAGAAATAAGAGAACATTTTAAATACATGAGTCAACTAAAGCCACAGTTCTGTAATAATGCAGATCAAAGGATTGTTATGTAATCACACTAGTAAGATTCAACATCTGCAAGTGGGTTTTTGACCCAAGGTAAAAGTCAGTCTTTGATCTCTGATCATGGTGTGCCGTTTTTTAAATAATATTTAAATACAAGTAGCTTCCTGAAACTGCTAGTTTTGCTCCTGCCTAGAAATACATGGAGGGGGACTTTTTCTTGTTCCATTGCCCATACTTTTTATGCATCATCTAGCACATTCCTGGCAGCAAGTCTCATTTAGAAATAAGTCAACAGAGCCATTGTCATGTCAGGGTGTAGAGGGAGGATGGCTTGCAGGAAACTTCTTGTAGAAATAACTTCTTTAATGAAATCAAACGAGAGAAAAGGCTCAGAGAGCTCTTCACATACACTTAGTTTAAACCAGGAATACAAATAAAACCTCAGAGTAGAACGTCACTGAACATGTAGCTTAGCATCTAGCTTAGCATCTTAGCATAGCATTTAGCTTAGCACATAGCATAACACATAGCATGGTAGGTAGCTTAGCATAGCACATAGCTTTAGCACACAGCCTAACCATGAGACCTTAACATAATGAGGGTTCAAACACAAATGATCCATAAACAAGCTCAGCACTCCAAAGGGTAAGGGGGAAATACGGCTACTTGGCTGGATACTAGTCCATGAGCCAACCGGCCCGTTTTAGGTCCCACTAATATACCGTAGTGGGGCGGTGAGTGATCATGCACTTTGAACGTTTCCAGTCCAGAGGAGTGTTGTCTGTATGACGACTGCTTTCCTACTGCCACTAGAAAAGTATCATTGCGCAGAGAGCACACGCTGTCCTTGGAAGTGTCTGCTGAATGAGCGGAGATGTACACGGCTTTGACGAAAGGGTGACAGTGAAGCATAAGCACATGGAGCTCTTAACTAGTCCCAACAGCGCGTGGCTAGAGAGAGAAGGTTTCCCTACTGCCACTAGGGAAACAGTCCTTAGCAGAAAGCACTCCAGAGAGCTCAGTGGGCTTCAGCTGACTGAAACAAACATGAACATAAACAGAAACTGAACTTATACAAACCCCACACATACATAGCAAGAACTATAGAAGACTATCAGTGTCCACGCACTGACTCTCTGGACCGGCGTGGCTTTAAGGGGACACATACGTAAACAACCAATCACACGACAGACACAATAATCTCTATAAGGAGGAGTCATTAACTTAAACTAATCACAGGTGGACCTGTCCTCCCTTGCCTCGCAACCAGCTAACGAGCATGCTGCATGCAGCTGGCTGTTAAGCCCGAGAGGACCATACATACACACACACACACATACATGACATGATTCCTTGTGTCCAGGGCTGTTTGGTTAGTATTCGGGCGACGAACACCTTTGGGGGCTTGACCGAGACGGACCAGATGTGACAGCCATATCCAGAAAATGTTATAGAAAGATTTATCAAAAGAATTAGTAGTGTAATATAAATATCTTAAGTCACAGTAGAAACATTATCAAATTAAAGTCATAGTCTCTCATGGTGTGTTTGTGTTTATTGTTCTTTGCAGCGCATTTATTTGCTTCTGGATGCATGATACATGATTTCCAACATATGGATCACAATTCCTTTTTGCATTTTGCCATTTGTCATGGGCAAAAACTCATAAATGAGCACCTAGGCTTCACCATTACAGGCAGGTGGAGATGTCCTACAGTTGTTTATGTCCTGATGTTATGAGCATGTTTGCCCTTTTCTGATCTAATGGCCCCAGACAGGTCGGCCCTCGCTGTTCTCAGGGCTGCCTTGTTACCTAATTTGAAAGTAATATCTTGGGTCTCAGTAGTGGGCACCTCTGCAGTCACCCAAGGGTTCTGGTTGGGCTATGTAGTGATGGTCTTGCAGAAAATAATGTTATTGATACACTTGCTAATGTTGTCAACATCTCATGCTGTGTAGGTTGGTAGAGCAATGCTATGTGCTCCTCCAGGTAGGTCAAGCCATCATAGGTTGCAGACTCTTTAAACATGTTCCAGTCAATGTGTTCAAAATAGTCCTGAAATACAGAAATTGCTCCCGATGGAATAGCTTTTTGCTGGCTTCAGAGAGGGCTTGGCATCTCTTGATGAATGGTCTGTGAGAAGCCAAACAGAAATGTGGTGTGAGTAACTTAGATGGGAACATAGTCCACAGTGATGCTCAATTAACAAGAGGCATTTGCTGCTCTTGTTGCAGAGTCCACAGACTGGTGGAATTTAGGTAGTACTGTCTTGAGATTTGCATGCTTGAAATCTCTGGCAACAATAAACAGTCTCTTTGAGTGTGAGTTTTGAAGGTCACCGACTGCTGTGTGTAAGCGCTGAGTGGAATGTACAGTGTGACCATGATTACAGTGGTGAATTCTCAGCAGTGAGCAGTAACTAGCATTCATGTACTGTTCAGTGTTGATGAAAATACACGAGCCCCCTCCTCAAGTATTGGAGCAGCTGGTGGACTAGTGGTTAGGGAGTTGCCCCCTAATGGCAGCTCTGAGGGACCCTTGAGCAAAGTACCATCCCCATACACTGTTTCCTGGATGATGTGTTCCTGGCTGCCCGCTGCTTCCCTTGGGTGATTGGGTTAAATGGGTTAAATGGGGTAAATGCAGAGAGAGAATTTCACGCTGTTCATACTGTGTGCTGTGGTGTGTTCACGTATGACAAATGGTCACTTTGCTACCACCAACCAGAGATGCATTCCTACATCTTTTCAGCCTACATCTTTCATGTCAAGTCAGAGGTAGACAACAATAAATATAATTGTGCAAATACAGCAGCAGTATAATAAATAGAAGGGTGTTTACAGAGGCAGTCCAAGTTGTTTGTTGAAGGCAGAAAAGATCAGTGTGTAATGATGTGGTTTGAGCTGTGCATTGCTGCACAATCATGGGTCAGCACCATGAAAAGCACCTTGGGGGTCCCTGTGCTCAGTGTGGTGGTGCTGGAGATGACTGACTGAGGTGTCTCAGATAAGAAGTCCAGGATCCAGTTACGGAGAGAAGTGTTTAGGCCCAGCAGTCTCAGCTTCCCAATCAGATGCTGAGGAAGGATGGTGTTGAATGATGAACTGAAATCTATGGCCTGGATGTCCTGGATGCCCTGCAACATGCGCCATACATTCCCAATGTCCTGGAAGGGCTGTGGATTGTCTTAGCATGTGCACACTTCGCTGCTCTGATGGCCCTTGGCAGGTTGGCCCTTGCTGTTTTCAGGGCATGCTTATCACCTGATCTGAAGGCAGTGTCTCGGGTTCTCAGCGTGCACCTCTGCAGTCATCCACGGATTCTAATTGGGGCAAGTGGTGATGGTCAGTAATGTCACTAATGTAGCCAGTCACTGACGTCATGTACTCCTCCAGGTTAGTAGAGCGGCCGAAGGTTGGAGCCTTCGTTAACATGTTCCAGTCAGTTTGCTGATAGCTCCGTAAAGTTTGGCCAGCGTGTTGTTTGCGTTATCACTAGGTGGGATGTATGACACAACTGCGAGCACAGTGGTGAACTGCCACAGTAAATAAATTGGTCTGCAACTAACAGTCACAAACTCCAGCAGTGGTGAGCAGTAACTAGAGATCAGCACAGCATTTACACACCAGTCAGTCTTGATGTTAATACCCAGCTCATTACCTCTCATCTTGCCACTTAGTCCCACATTATAGTCACTGTGGAATGTTAGCATGCTGCTAATCTGCATAGCCATTTTCTGGATGCTGTTGCTGAGCCATGTCTCTGTAAAATCAAAAACACAGCAGTCTCTGTACTCACGCTGGGCAGTTTGCTGAAGTCCAGTTTGTTGTCCAGGAAGCAAACACTGGTGAGCAGGATGGAGGGGATAGCTGGCATGGACCCCTAGCATGGACCCCTGCTTGTTTGCCACTGCTCCACTTCCTCATGCACCGCTTATGATATCCCCTTCTCCACTGCGATCTGAGGGTCTGATACCCGTAGCAAGTCAATGTCATGGAGCTTCAGCAGTGGTCATAGGCAATGTTATAGACAATGAATGGAGTTCAGACCTAGAAACCATAAGAGAGCAACATGTGTTGGTGTAGGAGATGGTTGCTAGGGTGTTGGTGGATGCTTGCTATGGTGTAGGAGGTGGTTGGTAAGTAGTTTCTAGGTAGTTGCCACGGTATACAAGGTGGTTGCTAGGGTGTTGCTAGGTGGTTGCTCAGGTGTAGGAGGTGCTTGCTATGGAGTTTCTAGGTGGTTGCCAGTGTCTAATGTGGTTGCTAAGGAGAGTCTCCAACAATTAGTGGCAATGGAGAGGAAACACAGATGGATGAAAGACAAGCAAAAGAGGAGTGTGGGTCATACCTGATATCATGTATGTGATGAGTGAGTTGCCCTTGGGTGCCATATGCAGTTTTGTGGATGTATGGTGAAGTATGAATGAACAGAGCTCCATTCATTTAGATGCAACCAAACATGGCATGGAAGTGTATTGAGCCAAAAAGGATACATGAAAACAAAGGACAAGATGAGTGCAGGGCTTGGATGAGGGGATGGATATGTGGGGTGACATGTCCTGAGGTTTCATGTGAAGTTTCACTATGTTTGGCCACTGTATGGAGACTGAAAATGTCATCTCCTGAAACTGCATTCTGTAGAATTGGTTCAAAAATGTAGAGAAGTGAATGTGGGAAACAGGGATGAGCAATAAGCAAGGAAAAGACGAGTGCTGGTCATAACCAACCACATTTGTGTGTCGGGGGAGTTGACCTGAGGTATCACATGAAGTTTGGTGAGTTTTGGATGAAGCGATTCCAAGTAGGACGATCTGAAAGGTGAACCCCATTCATTGTCTACAGCATTTTTGCCATCTTTGTTGGTGAATAGCCTCGCCATGGTAACTCAAAATACCAATAAAAGTAATACCACACCTCACGCTGCCAAGCCAAACTTTTAGATATATACGTTGCCTGGGTGCACGCTACAGTTCGAGCCGCATTAAGTGCGATGGAAGAATAATAAAGAAACCATTTAGAGGTGAAGAGTAATATGGGCTCCCATTCATCTTAATGGGCAGGCCCATAATGAAGTGTATTTACAGTGGCAGTTGAGGTGTATGTTTTTCAGGTTTATGCTGTAACAGATCAGTGTGTACATGCATTGTTTTAGGAGAAGGAAGTTCAGTTCATGGTTGTGTGTGTGTGTGGGTACAGTTTATGATCCTGTTCTCATTGGATGCCTGTAGCTATGGAACGCCTGTATGTGAATGCCTGTATTCTATGGAACTTTTTGACAGACGTAATGAGGGAGAAGATGGTATGGGAGGGGTGTGTGGGGTCATCCACAATGCTGGAGGCTTTGCAGAAGCAACAGAGGGTAGAGAGAATCCAAAGATCTTTTCAGCTTATTGTTCAGGGAACAGGTGGAACAGTCTAGGGCAAGCTTTTAACCTTGCCTGGGCCGCTGGCCACTTGAATGCCCTCTTCCGATGCCCTCTCCTGTGGCCAGTGGTCTGGTGCCTGTAGGAGGCTAAGATAAGTGATAGTGATCATTCAGTCATACGTGAACACATCACAGCACACAGTGTGAACAGCACGAAATTCTTCCTCTGCATTTAACCCATTCACCAAGTGAAGCAGCAGGCAGCCAGGAACATGGTACTCGAGGAGCAGTGTGTGGGGACGGTACCTTGCTCAAGGGTACCTCAGAAGTGCCTAGCAGTCTTGGGAATTGAACCCACAACTTCCTGATCACAGGGCGAACGCCCTAACCACTAGGCTACCAACTGCAGCTGATTGTGCAGCTTCTCCAGCAATCCATCTGTGGAGTTAGTTACTGGTTGATTCCAGAGCAAAATCTGATGGTGACAGACATGAGCATCTGGGGTTTCACTACTTATGTACTTGAAAATTTGGTGCTATGTTTTATCCTGAAGCGGCCACTGCGTATTAACACACCGCCATCTTTCAGTGAGGAGTTGATTTTAGTCTGAGTGATTTCACTAAAATACAAATAAATAATCATTTTCAGAATTACAGTATTTCTTTTGAACATTGCTTTTATCATAATAAAATATCTAAAAAGTGGAATGGTATAACGGTGACAAAGAAAACGGTGACAAAGAACAGTTGAGACTGGTACAGAGGGAGCTTAAATCTAAGATTGCAGAGGGGAAAGACTCCTACAGGAGGAAGCTGGAAAGCAAACTCCAAGAAAACAACTCCAGGGAGGTGTGGAATGGAATGAGGGCCATTACTGGCCTGAAACAAAAGAGAGGTGTTGGGATGGATGGAGACGTGGAATGTGCAAACAACTTAAATCTGCACTTTAATAGGTTTGACTCCCCTACGTCTCCTCCCCCCACACTCAGCTCTTCTCACCTTCTCCATTCT
>JBBPCZ010141896.1:0-20230 GCA_037974445.1 Brycinus macrolepidotus | reverse complement strand
TGATATCAATTAGTACTGATAGGGGGCAGGGTTTCTCTCTCAATACTGACAGATTTCAGGTGATCTCCTGGCTTTCTATGCCATTTTGCACCTTGTTATCTTCATGTGTTCAACACTTATTCCCTGTGTCATTTCACTTTATTTATTATGACTCAACTTGTATACTTAAATGTTCTGATTTTTTTGTATGAATTCAATATTCGGCTTGATGGCAATATCTGGTGGAGATTTTGTGTCAATAGCCCACTTAGAAATCCCCTTATTGATAAAAATGCTGATGTGTCAAATACTTATTTTCCCCACTGTAAATTTATATATGTTTGTATATATACATTTTTCTTTAAAGTCTACTTGTGCTGTTTGTGCAGTTTGAACATAACAATTTCTGATCTCTCTTTTGAAAAACAGGCTTTTTTCGTTGCTTTCATGTAAATGAGCTCTGCTTTGATTGGCTACTTTGTATTGTGTTGCATGCCAAAAGTAGTATGGAATGAAACACTCCTTGTGAAGGAGCAGGGGCTGCTAAACCCCTGTACGCCGAATGGACGGATATGTGGAGACGTGGTTCTGGTGACAACACAGAAACAGAAATGCATTCAGAACAGTCAGTTTGGCTTCCATATATGGCCTCTATGGGTTGCCGAGCGAACGGTGGGTTCTGAAACTTTAACAGTGTTTCAGCTCTACACAAAACCTCAAAAAAAAAGAGGAAAATTCAGTTTGCAGTGACATGGGCCCTTTAAAGTAAAAAAAGCTCAGGAGGCCTAAAAAAAAATTCAAAAAGACACCAGTTTCACATGAACATGGAGCCAGGAGCCGTCCAGCGAGATCCTGCCAAGCTGCTTTTACATTCTGCTCGCTTCCTTCCCACGAGATGATTCGGATGCCAAATGGTTTTATATTTCAATAAATCTAGAAGGCCATGCTCTGCAGCGGTGAAGTATTAGCCAAGAAGTTTGGGCTCTTTTTTCACCATTTTCCACATTTCGGAATACCAGTGAAGACATCAGAACTATGAAATAGCATGTGTGATGATACGATGACTGAAACATTGTTAAATCAAAATTATCTTCTATTATAGAAGTCTTCGGGAGCCACACCCACGCTGCCTTGAATGCAGCTTTGCCCACATTCTCTCAAGCAGCTTTACGAGAACCCACCTAAAATGCTTGACCAACAGGAGAGTAAAGAACACCTGCTGGTCAAAACTACTTACTGTGGACTCATTGGAAGCCACCTAAGATGTTTGACCAATAGGAGACTGAAGAACACCTGCTGGTCAAAACTATGAGAAGCTACCTGAGATGCCTGACCAATAGGAGAGTGAGGAACACCTGCTCTTGAGAACTGCATGCTGTTAACATCTTTGCTATTAAACTTTTTTGTTTAGGTTGCTATGGTTACAGTGCCATAGCAGTAATGAATGAATAAGGGAGAACATAAAGAGTCGAAAAAGATGATTTATAAAGGCGTGTAACCAAAATAACAGCTTGGTCATGCGATTCGATGGTGTTTCTTTGATGCATGTCAGGTGTAGTTGCACAAAAAAGGTTTGTTATACAGCGTCAAAAAGCTAGTGTAGGTTTCTTCATTGCGTGCGTTGTGCTCTTGAGTGTCCTACACAGTGCTCGCTCTATCCGTCAGCTTGTGTTTCAGCTGTTGGTACGCAGCCCAAGTTTAGTGTGATTTAGTTATTGATGGGCTGTTCAGATGTATAAATACAGTATAAATATAGAATAAAAATAAAATATAGAACTAGACCAGTATGACAGTATGCTTTAATGGAAAGTAGTAGGCCATGCAACCTGAAGGGTTAATGTCCCAGACCTGACGGCACCTCTATCCTCGTATCCCTCACTGCTTTATCCTTGAGTTGCCATATTTATGGAGTGTCCTGTACCTTAAGATACTGAACCTGCAAAGTTCCTCACCACATCCTTCAGTGGGTCTTTGGTCCACAAGTGTGAAAATCATCACCAATCTTACCAAATATCTCTGAGTTCTTGTGTGTTGCGTTCAATCATTTCTGTATTCTCTCAAATTTCCAGCCAACACCGGAGACCAGAGTTGTCCCTTTGTCTTCATGTTTTGTACTATTCCATTCAAGTTTTATGCTTGGGACAATCAGGAATCACGCTAGATGTCCAACTGCTCAGTTCCCACCTTCTCAAGTGGTCCAGGGCAAGGTATGGGGAGATCACACTGGCCAAACAAATTTGTCTCTGGGGTATGCCACCCTTAGAAGTACCAGCTTTTAGTGTGGGATCAAAAGGTGGTTGAGCTGAAGAGGAACATGCACTCACTCAGGTGGCTGTAAACTTTATCGCTGCTTCTGTATCCTAGCACTTTACTCAGTCATTTCTGACAACACAACAAATTTATTCATCTCCTGAACACAAGTGCTGACCAGGAGGAGGCATGAAGTTTGCAAAAAAGAAAAACTGAAAAACTGCAAAGCTGCGACTGATGAAAAGGAGGGGAAAAAAGGAAAAAGCCTTTTCCCCTCAGTGCCTCTGCTTTATAGCTTTATAGAAGCAATATCAGAAACAGCATGCCTCAATCTTCTCCAAAGTGCTGCTAGGATGGCCTTTGTGGGAACAACGTTTTTCACTCACAGCTGATTTTATCTTAACGCTGCCATTTTAGCTGCTGTTTACCACCACCACTTCCCGCTCTTCCCACCCGTCTACCAACATCCTCACTACAATTACTACCGATGTTTTGCTATCCATTCACTTCTAGCTGCAATTACAAAGAAATGTAAATATTCATTCATTCATTCATTCATTCATCTATTCAGCATTTTAACTGGGGGGGGGGGGGGAGGTGCTGGAGCAACACTCCAGCAGATACACAGACACACACACACACACACACACACACACACATTCACACCTAGGGGCAATTTAGCATGTCCAGTCCAGTACATGCATGTCTTTGGACTGTGGGACAAAACCAAAGCTCCTAGCAGAAGGTGCAGGACCTTCCAACAAAAATTAACTGCCTTACCACACTGTTTCTCAGCTGGTCAGGATGTTCTCCATGGTGCAGTGGTAGAAGTTAGTCAAACTTAAGGAGATAGCTGAGCCTCAGAAAACAGAGATGCTGTTGCACTTTCCCGGCCAAGTGTTAAGGGACCACGAGAGATCATCTGAGATATGGACGCCCAGGAACTGGAGACCTATTCTACTTCATTTCATCTGAGCTCCACCAACATAACCTCTGGTATTTTGTCCATATTTTGCCTTTGGCTTGCCTGTCCTAATATATCAGAAACAGAGTTGCTGTCGTATGGTAGGGAGGAGAATAATGGCTGTTAGTACAGTTAGAAAGAAAAGTTTGAAAATAAAGAATGTTTTAAGAAAATTATTCCAGTCACATTATCAGGACGCTACCAGACTGACTGCTATTGTTCCATGCTGAGCAGAAATATTGGAGCAGAGCTGCTCATCATTAGGACATTAAAACTCTCTCTTATTCCCCTTTCACTCCGAAACTTGGACTGAAATGTTACAGAGAAGGGAATTAGATGACATTAGCAGTGGTGGTGTTGCATGGGGGGTGGGTTTGGGGTGGTTTAGGGGCCTGTCAGATGGAAGTGGAACCATTCACTATGAGACCGACATCTAAAAGTGGTTCTGTAAGGAAAGGTCTGGTTTGTCACTTTACATCACTTTACAGACACCTGAACAATGATCCCACCTGAAAGTGGTGGCAAATCTCTCTCACAGTGGCTCCTCCATTCACAAAGCTCACATTCCATCTGCTAATGTATGAAAGGGAAAGGCCCTGATGAAAGACAGTTTTCTCCGAGCTCTGAACATGCCTGTCCTCAGTAATGAGCGGAAAGTGAAGCGAGCAAGATGAGTCCTCTGAGTGGGTTTATTGGGGCTAATGCTAGAGCTGAGAGCGATACACACAGAAGGAGTCAAAACACAGGTAGAAAAGGCCATTAGACAGTAAAAAGAAAAGCAGGCAAAAAGGAAAGAACAGGTTTATTTCACATCTCAGAAATTCTCAACTATCCAGAAAAGCATTAAATTGTCCATCTGTCTGAAAATGGACAACAGTTTGCAGAAGCAGCAGTCATGAAACTGACTTTTGTCCATGTTTATAGTGGACAGTAGTGTTGTGTGTATACTAGTACTTTAACACAGCACTGGTATCATCAATAGAGAATACCGATTTTGTGACGATACCGAGTGACAATACCGGATGATGATACCAAGTGACGATACTGGGTGATGATAATGAGCGATGATACTGAGTGGCGATACCAAGTGACAATACTGGGTGATGATACCAAGTGGCGATACTGGGTGATGATACTGAGTGGTGATACCAAGTGACAACACTGGCTGATGATACCAAGTGACGATACTGGGTGATGATACTGAGTGGCAATACCAAATGACAATACTGGGTGACGATACCAAGTGACAATACCAAGTGACAATACCAAGTGACAATACCAGGTGACGATACCAGGTGATACCAGCTGACAATATCAGGTAAGGATACCGAGTGACGGTACCAGGTGACAAATCGGGGTGACGATACCGAGCAACGATACAGAATGACAATACCGGGTGAGGATACTGAGTGATGATACCAAGTGATGATACAGAGTGATGATACCAGGTGACGATATCAGGTGATGATACCAAGTGCTGATACCGATTGATGTTACCAGGTGATGATACCAGGTGACAATACCAAGTAACGATACAGAGTGATGTTACCAAGTGACGATACCGAGTGATGACACCAAGTGGCGATACCGAGTGACAATACCGAGTGACGATTATACATTACGTTAAACTCTATCATTTCAAAATTTTCCATGATATGGGCTCTTTCATTTTTGGATTTAGAAATAACAGAAAACAACCCCTACATCCTGTTTTAGTATCAGGTGTCTTTTCCCAAAATACCAAAATATATACACATGTACCACTAAAAAGCTGTACATGCAAAGGAAAATGCAGCATATCTGTATCCAGATCTTTAATGAGATGCTTTGTGAACACCAACCCTGGTGCTGTTTTGTTCATTTTTACAGGTCACAGTAACTCATACCGTGTCCTAAACCGCATCCACAAGTCTGATCCACCTTACTGAAGAAATTTTGGTGGCTGTTAGCTTCACAGCTGTAGTTAGAAGCCAGAGTTGGTCTCTAAATGTTACGATTCTGGCTGATTACACCTAAAGGTACATGGAAAATTGGGAAAATTTGATTTGATTTAAACTAAATTCACAAAATTCAAACACTGCCATCACCAAGAAACGATGGCCGATGTTTACTGAAATGTCAGTCTTCCCTGAATAACGATGTGGAAAATTTTTGCTTTTTTGGGCACCACTTTATATCTGTTGAGGTCTAAACACAAATTGCCCGTTATGTTTGGCGAGCCAAAGCCATCTGCGGAGAGAGAGCGTCCCATTTCACCTAAAATGAGATGCAAAATAAATTCAAATTACAAGGAGGAGGTCTGGAAAACGCTCTGTGATTGCAGCCCAGATGCCTAAAATCATATTTTTGCCTCCCTCCGAACCCCCAACCCCCCACTACAACACACAGGCACATTTTAATCACAGGGGTATGAATACAGTGGGCTGTTTAGATTAAAAGCCTTCCAGCCATGCATGTTTTATCGACATTTAATACTGGGTTGTGCTGGCAAAGCACTTCTCCAATCCTCGGGCTTCCAAACAACAATAACGGCTCCATCGACGACGCACTAAAAAAGTATTACTTTAGTGGCTACAAAGTAATATTTCAATATCCACTCACATTTATTAAAAATACAGATTTAGCTGGAGAAATCGAGCAAGAAGTTTGGCTAATTGGGGCGGAGGCGAACAAGCTAGCAAGAATCGAAAACTCTGTGCGGGTCTGGACAGTCATGTGACCATGCCACACACACACACACACTCAGAAGGCCGTCAGACCTGACTAAATTAGCTCGGACCAAGCCGGCACGCTAAATCATTAATGCAGCGGCAGAGTATGCATAATGAGTCCGGAGAGAGACCTTTGTGAGCAGGAGCCGCTTTACTGGACGCAGCCGCTCGCAGAGCTAATCGCTCAGATCATCTCTGCTCCTCTCAATGCGTCTCATGGATTCAGACACGCCGCCGGAGTGTGTTCGGACTGGAGTTTGTGTGTGTGTGTGTGTGTGTGTGTGTGTGTGTGTGTGTGTGTGTGTGTGTGTGTGCGAACAGTAGAGTAAAGTCGACCTAAATGAGTGTGTGTATCAGTGAGGGCAGGGGTCCTAGCCTATTCATGGTGTTGAACAGGAGGACTATAAAGAAAGAAAGAAAGAAAGCCTTGAGGCCTAGGGGACAAAATAGCAAGTTTCAGGACCTTTTTTTGATGTGGAACATCAGTCTCAGGTTTCTTTTCTGATGAGGGACTTTTATATGTAGAATCTCTCTCCCTCTTTCACTCTCGTTCTCTCTCTCTCCTCCTTTTCGCTCTCTCTTTTTCTCCCTCTTTTGCTCTTTATCTCTCTCTCTCCCTCTTTTTTTATCTCTTTCTCTACCCTCCCCGTGTGTGTTTCCTGTAGATCTGAAGATCTTCACAGAGGTTTTCATGATATTTTAGTCACTCTCCTGTGTGTATGTCTGTCGTCTATCTATCTGTTTACCTGTCTGTCTGTCTGTCTATGTTTATTTGTCTGTCTATCTGTGTCTAAGTGTCTGTCTATTTGTGTGTGTCTGTCTGTACATCTGTCTGTCTGTCCATCTGTTTGTCTCTGTCTATCTGTCTGTCTGTCTGTCTGTCTATCTGTCTGTCTGTCTGTCTGTCTATCTGCCTGCCTGTCTGTCTATCTGTCTGTCTGTCTATCTCTGTGCCTGTCTGTGTATTTGTGTGTGTCTGTCTATCTGTCTGTGTGTGTGTGTGTGTGTGTGTGTGTGTGTGTGTGTGTGTGTGTTTGTCTGTCTGTCTGTCTGTCTATCTATCTGTCTGTCTGTCTGCCTGTCTGTCTATCTGTCTATTTGTATGTGTGTCTGTACATCTTTCTGTCTGTGTGTGTGTGTGTGTGTGTGTGTGTCTGTCTGTCTACCTGTCTATCTGTTGATGCAGTCGGTTCATTTCTTATCAGCTGAAAGTCTGCGAGCCTCAACAAACAAGCAGAAAGGTTTGATCTGATTGATTTGAGATGCTCTCAGTTTGCTCCGTGATTAATTGCTTAATTAGTTAGAAACCAACTTCTGTGTACATGCGCGCGCGCACACACACACACACAAAACACACAGTTGTGCTCATACACCCAGACACACATTAAGCAGCAATGGACAAATGGTGTTTGGTCAAAATGCATGTTCTTCAGCCAAGCTATAGCCATGCAGTCATTACTGAAGGAACCAAATCTGCTGCTAACAGCCCAACTCACCCACCAACAAAGAAAAACTCTGTTTCTGCCATTCTGCCATAAAAATATTTTTCATTTTAAAACCTGCAAAGGAAAACCAAGCCAGGTCTCATTATAACATCATCACTTTAATATTAAAGGTTTACTGAACTATCACTTTATTATTAAAGATTTACTGAACTATCAGTTCAATATTAAACGTTTACTGAACTATCACTTTATTATTAAAAGTTTACTGAACTATCAGTTTAATATTAAAGGTTTACTGAACTATTGCTTTATTATTAAAGGTTTACTGAACTATCGCTTTAATATTTAAGGTTTCCTGAACTACCATTTTAATGTTAAATCTGCTTGGTAGTTGGTTAGGCGTCATTATTAGTATTCATTAAACTATCCCTTTAATATTAAAGGTGTTTGAAAGTTGGTTAGGCATCATTGTTGGCATCCATTGAACTATTGTTTTTAGATTAAAAATGTATAAGAGCTGGTTATACATCATTGTTGGCATTTACTTAACTACTGCATTAATGATCGTCAAAGCAATATGTAGTACCCACATGTAAACCCCCCCTCCAGTTATTTCAAATGTATTTCCAGGTGTGTTCCTGAAGTTCTTCCACTCACACAAAAACTGTTAGAGTACCTGTTGCGTAGGGTTTAAAGAACCTTGGTTCTCAATAGCAGCAAGAAGGGTTTCACTATTGTTCCAGTTCTTTTTGGTACCATCAAGAACGCTTTTCTTATCTTTAATACCTTTAATCCCACTTTAAAGATTTAAGGTATATTAGGTTTCACTGAACTATCGATGCAACCCCACCAAGAACGAACAAACCAACCAACAAACAAATGAACTAACGAACGAGGGAGTGAACAAGTGAACGAATGAACGAACGAACGAATGAACGAACGAACAAACCTTCCTTTGGCCCTGTGAGCTCTGGGGTAGGCTCCAGCACCCCCCCTGGTTAAAGATAAGCAGTTCAGAAAATGGAAGGGTGGATGGATGGGAAGATGAAAGGATAAATAACAATACTTTTCCTCTAGTGTTAATACCCCTATATATCAGAACAGCGTTCAGAGCCATTATTGTCATATTAAATCCTCCAGTTGCTCATAACTGAACAGAGGGAGGAGAACAAAGAGAACGGTTTGTCTTCATTTCAGGGAAAAAAGACAAATCTTTACTTCCAATCCAGATCTTCCCTCAGCTAGACTGCAGTGTCCCTCCCTATGAGCATATTTCAAAGTTTTATATCTCACCATGCTTTAGAGCAGGGCTCATTTATCACCGCCTTACAGACCTGTTCACTCCACCACAAACCACAAGCATTTCTGAAGAACTTCTTCACCTCCAAAGCTGCTCAGAAATGTCTCAGATCGGCCATAATGTTTCACTGGGCGAGTTAAAGCATGTTTCCAGTGAGGTAAAGGACTAGTGAGGGAAAGGCCAGTGAGGGAAAAGACAAGGTAGGTGTTTCCAATAAAGTGGCCAGTGAGTAGAGACACAAGGTGTTTCCAATAAAGTGGCCATTGAGTGGAAGCCCAAGATAGGTGTTTCCAGTAAAGTGGCCAGTGAGGTCAACGACAAGGTAGGTGTTTCCAATAAAATGGCTGTTGAGGGGAAGTATAGGGTAGGTGCTCTTTTCACTATTAATATAAGCCTACCATAAAAAAAAACTATTTATTGTTTAAAAATAAAACAATACTTTTGAAGTATAAATAACTGAACCTTCATTTTGTGTAGATGAAGACATCAGACGGAGACCAAAAGCAAAGGAGCTTTTGTCAATTCAGGCAAAATGATCAAAACAGAAAACTTTAAGACCCGAATCAAAACATTTTGAATGTCCACTACTTCCGCACTTCTGAACTTTTCCTGTCATAAATGTGACACTGCTGTTGTTTTCCTTCCATAAACTCTTAACAGTGGGGGTCTTCACCAGTTTTGATTAGTCCATTAGCTTCATTACTTGATCATTTTGACCTTTTCTTCCTCAAACAAAAGCGGTTTATTAATGTACACTAAACGAGCACCTCTGATGAATTTATACGTAATTTTGCTCTGAAAGGCATGCCGAGTGTGACTTTGATCTCAGATGACATCCATTTCTTATTAACTGTTTTAAAAAGACAGTCTGTCACTTCATTAAATCGCGCATAAATGTTTTGTTGATGCGGCGGTGAAGACGAAGATCTCTACAGGGGAGATGGGGCTTTCGGGCTCAGGCCGCTGCGTGATACTGAAGCGATTCGGCTCCGGAGTGCAGCCAATTACCAATCATTTAATGGGCAACCACAGAGATGAGCGGCTCATAACGGAGACTGTGAAAAAGGGGGGAACATTAAAACAATCTTTTTCAAAGAATAAAATAAAATAATGGAACGTTGACCAGCACATTTTAATGCATCAAGTAAAAAAAGTACAAGAGAGTAATAAATCTGTAGCATAAAACCCAAAAAACTGATCAGAAGGCATCAAAAATCGTATTTTATATTATTAATGTGAGCTTAATGATTAGACGACCCCAGGTCTTTCCACACAGAGGCGATTAAAAATGCAATGAAGCTTTGACAGGTGTTTTATTAAGAAAATGTGCACAAAGAAGATAAAGAGGAAGAAAAAGTGGATCTACTGAACTGTAACAGCAATGAAGTTCTCAATTTTCTAATTCAAAAAAGTTATTCACTGACTGGCTAAAGCTCTGTTGCAGGGCTGTGTGTGTGGAGGAGTTGGATGCTCCACCTCACCTCAGAGCTCCGAGCATAAAAACAAGCGAACAAGCCATGAGTGTTAGTATTAATGCTCATATAAACCTTCTGTTTTCATTTGTGTGTAAATATTCTTTTTCTGTGTAACTTGGAGAACCTGCTCATCCAGCATTTCCTTAAATTAAGGTTATAAATTAAAGAGTTTGTCCCACTTTTGCTGCCTGTACTCTTCTGTTAAGCCTAGATATTGAAACACTGCTGTGAGGATTGGATTGCATTCAGCCACTAGAGCATTAACGAGGTCAGGTCTTGTTGTGTTGGAACTCCAACT
This sequence comes from Brycinus macrolepidotus, assembly GCA_037974445.1. Classification (NCBI taxonomy): domain Eukaryota; kingdom Metazoa; phylum Chordata; class Actinopteri; order Characiformes; family Alestidae; genus Brycinus; species Brycinus macrolepidotus. The sequence continues at coordinate 9,808 of JBBPCZ010141896.1, read as the reverse complement.
CGCCCCAAAGGTACTGGATAGAGCTCTGTCACTCCAGAGAACACAGTTCCGCTGCACCACATTCCAATAATTGGGGGCTTTATACCCCTCTAGCCAAAGGACATGGTGACCTTGGGCTCCTCCAGAGCCTGTTCAACCAATTAGTGCTTTTTTATGGAGGTCTTACAGTCTGTGTGTGTTAGCGATTATACAACAGTGCCAAGAACCATTTAGTAACATTTACTTTTAGTGCAGAAGAATAAAAGAGTCTTTATAAGTGATTAAAATAACGAAGGCCACCTTCACTCTACATGTGTCCTTCATAACGTCCACTATCAAGCAGCATTGGCTTTTAATGGACTAATTGATGACCTTCCAATACTTGATTCAGTGACTGACCTTAATTGTTGCTAATTACTATTGTCACCAGCTCTTAAATTTACACAGGTCAGTAAACTGCCTCCTACTAACATGATGGTTCTCAAGTGATTCCTGTGTGTAAACAAAATTCATTCATTCATTTTCAGCAACCGCTTATTCCTTACTAGGGTCGTGGGTACCTGGAGCCTATGGACGAGAGGCAGGGACTCACCCTGGGCGGGCCACCAGACCACCGCAGGGCACACATACCATTCACTCACACCAACGGACAACCTAGAGTCCCCAATTCACCTGACATGCATGTCTTCAGACTGTGAGAGAAACCAGAGACCCCGGAGGACTGTGAGAGAAACCGGAGACAACCCACGCGACCACGAGGAAAACACACACACACACACACACACACACACACACACACACACACACACGTGTTCTGCAGAGGACACACTTACATATGGTATTTTTCTGGTATGTTGTCTATATAGTATATTGTCGGCACTAGAACATTTCATTGCAAACAGAGCTGATTAGTCCAGTTTAGTTTAGTGCAGTGCATTGTGGGAAACACTGAATTGTAACAGTACTGTCCTCCATCACTACAAATTTTCCCCTGGAATTTTTATCCTAGAATTTATTCCCTAGAATTCCCCCACTAGAAATTTTTCCTAGAAATTTTCCACTAGAATTCGTCCTCTAGATTTTTTCCATAGAATTTTCCCCTAGAAGTATTCCTTAGAAAAAAAAATCCCCTAGAAATTTCCCTCAGAATTCATCCCATAGAATTCATCTCCTAGAAATTTTCCTCTAGAATGTTTCCTCTGAAATATTCTGCTAGAATTCTTCCCCTATTTTTTTTATCCTACAATTTCCCCTACAAATATCCTCTTAGAAAAAATTCCCCTAGACGTTTCCGCTAGAATTCTTCCAATAGAATTTCCCTCTACTAATTCACCCTTAGAATTTTCCCCTTAGATTTATTTTCTCCTAGAGTTTATTCCCATAGAATATTCCTCCTAGAAATGTTTCCCTTTCTGATATATTCTGACCTGATTTAATGCTTAGACATTTCCATTGTTTACTTTAAAACAAGCAGAGAAATAGTTTAAATCAGTGTTTAATTTGCTGAAAAATGGGAGAAATTATGCCTATTTTTGTTAAAAGGCCTATATTCAACATTTGTCTTGTATTACATTTGTCCTCGATGTCCAAAAGAAAACTGTAGAGCGAAACAACAGCACTAACTCGAGATACGTCGACTCCTGGACACGTGCAGAGTCAAAAATGTATTGGGAATATCTTGCTGCAGCCTCCTGGTCTTTACTGGAGCCATGTCTCAGTTCTCAGTGGGGTTTTACAATCACTTCTTTTTTTATTCTTTCATGTGTTCCTGGCCGTCGCTGAAAGATCAGAGCAGAGACAACAGGATGACTCACGCTGCATTACGGTAATGTGATTTGTTCCGGCAAGGATTGGCTTCTGTGGACATCACAGAGTGATGAGTGTGTGTGTGTGTGTGTGTGTGTGTGTGTGTGAGAGAGTGTCTGCATGGGAAGAGGGGGTTGCTTTACTTTGTCACAGAGAGGAACTCCCACTGGTTCAGGATGAATTGACTCGCGGCAATAAAAACTGGGATAATTTCCTCCGAGGTGCTCTAATGAGTTCAGATTAGGACGTTCCGGAGCCCCGACGATGTTCCGGCGGATCTGAATGGACTCTTGTTATTTCAGCGGCAGTGGCCAGAAGTGCAGCATGAACGTAATGAGGCGGTGAGTGGCTCCAGGCCAGAGAGTTCTCCCGCTGAGCGCAGCACTAAGTTTCAGACAGTGTCCAAAAAAACAACAGGACCAAATAGACAGAAATGGCCCCATAGGACCCCATATTAGGAGAACACAAGATATAAACACATTAACTGTTGACAAATGAAATAATTTTAATATGATTTCAGTATTACAAGGGTCCATATTCTATATTCATCTTGTATTTCATTATTATTATTATTATTTTTATGTATCAAAAGTTATAATTCATATTCATATTTACATTACTGTGCAAAAGTCATCTGAGACGATTACACTTAAAAGCTGTTTACTTCTAGGCAGCGGTGTTAAAACACCAATATTACAATAAATACAAATAACAAATACAGTAAATTGTGGTTTTATGTACAGCAAAGTTTGCTTAACCATTTCCAGACCTCTTTCCTCATGGAAGCCCAGTATTGCTTGTAGCTATGAAATACCTGGGATGGCTCTACTCCTTTAGATTAAATTATGCGTGTTGCTTATGGAATTTTATAAATCCAAGCAATGACTGGAGGTATAGAGCAGAAACCAAACCTGTGTTCTTCTAACCAGTTTGCAAAACATCAACTACTTTTTAGAAAAAAAGTTTCTTGTTGTTTGGATTTATTTCTGTTTTGGTGGCAGAAAGAAACCCATTACTGATATTAATGGCTTCAGACAATTTGCATAGGTGCCTTAGACTTTTGCACAGTATTGTACATGAGAGCTTGTGAGTGATATGTATATCTAAATGAGCTCTGCTCTGATTGGCTAGATTGTAGTCTGTAAATGAGGCAGTTCAGACTAAGCAGATATGTGTCTTGGTCATTATGACATCACAAAAACAGTAACCTCAAAGCAGGTTTGTGGACAGCGATTTCTGTGCTCAGGTAAAAACAGTGGGAACTTGTTTACTGGAAATGCACTTAGAAAAGAAACCAGTGGGCAGGTGCACCTGCCTCAGTCCTGGCCCACCAGCTTCTTTTACAAGTGAGTTTTAAGAAAATTGGTTTTCCACTATTTTTCGTGAGTACAAAGAACTTAGTGCCCTCAGTAATTGGCTGAATGCTAGAACCACAGATACAGGCACGGTAGAAAAGGGCTGAAGTTTTTCTTTTAATTGAGTCTACAATGCAGCTCAAAATTGCTGCAGATTTTTCCATGGCATAGAAGGTCATAGCGCACCGGTACCAACGGTCATCAAACAAAAGATGAAATGATCATCGTCTATAAATTCTTGTCTCAGTAGTGATATTTTTTCATTTATGGTTAGAATTATTTAGAATTGGTTATAAGTGGTCTCCAATGGTCTTCACTGGGTTCCATTGGTCTCCACTGGTCTCCATTGGTCTCCATTGGTCTCCAAAGGTCTTCACTGGCCCCTACTGGTCGCCACTGGTATCCATTGATCTCAATCGGCTTGCATTGTTCTCCATTGGCCTCCACTGGCCTCCACTGGCCTCCTTTGGCATCTTTTGGCCTCCATGTGTCTCTAATGGTCTCCACTGGCCCCTATTGGTTGACTTTGGTCTCCATTGATCTCCATTGGCTTCCATTGGTCTCCATTGTCCTCCTTTGGCCTCCTTTGGTGTGCACTGTCCACCACTGGTCTCTACTGGCCTCCATTGGTCTCCTTTAGTCTCCACTGGCCTCCAATCGTTTCCACTGGCCTCTCTTAGCCTCAATGGCCTACAATGGTTTCCATTGGTTTCCACTGGCCTCCTATGGTTTCCATTAGTCTCCATTGGTCTCCAATGGTCTTCACTGGCCCCTTTTGGCCGCCACTGGTCTCCATTCATCTCCATTTGTATCCATTGGCCTCCACTGGTCTCATCAGGTCTCAGCTGGTCTCCTTAGGTCAGGCCTTCAATAGCTGGACAAAAAGCCTTACATGTGAGTTTAACCGACATGATAGAACATATAGTGGGTGGGACTCATTTCATTAATCGATACGCCACTACTGGTCTTTAGTAAGTTTTAGATACGTCACTGACTGTAGAGTCGTAGCGTAAGCAGGTTTCCGTCAGTTCTAGATACATTACAGACTGTAGATCGGTAATGTAAGCAGGTTTCAGTCAGTTCTAGATACATTACAGACTGTAGAGCTGTAGTACAAGCAGGTTTCAGTCAGTTCTAAATATATTACTGACTGCAGAGCCATAATGTAAGCAGGTTTCAGGACTCTCTACTGAAAGAGTTGTTGTATGACTGATACACACAAACTCTAATGTGTTAATGTCTGTTACAGCTTTAGATAAAACATAATGAAAGACTTCTAGAAACTTGAAAATTCTGCATTTAATCTTTAAAAATTTGTGAGTGCTCAACTGTCATTTGAATATTTGAACACAATTTCTTAATTACTTAATATTTCATTTTTGTTTATGAATGCTAATAGAATTTTCTTAGGATGACGATCCCACCCCACAGAAAGTCAAATGTGTTGGAACATTGGATTCTTCTGCTTCAAACCTTTTTCTTCTTTCATGTGTTTGCTGGGTTTCAGGCCTCCAGCCGGTCAGTATTGGAGAACGTTCAGAACGCTTTATCCCTCTCTGCGCTCCAAAATCTATATGTGTGCCTTAAAATGGTCCACATCGACCCACACTTCCCTCTATCTCTCTTTTCTTTCCCCCTCTTTCTCTTTTCTCCTGCTCTCTAACTCTTTACTCTTTCCTTTTCCCCTCTGTTTTCTCTCTCTCTCTCTTCATCCGCTCTCCTTTTCTCTCTCTCTCTCATACACTCACACACATACACACACAGCACAAAATTGCCGTCATTTTGCTCTGCTGGTCAGACACTGGTGTCCTGTTGTGAGCAATTTCGTGCCAAAATGAGACTAAATCGCACACTTCGGTCGCACATGCCGAAAACCCACCAAGATCACAGAGACGCGGCCGACATGAAGGACGGGTCAAGGGTTCACTCACCGAAAACTCTCACTCAGCCGGTCAGTGATCAGAGTTAACCAACGAGTCATTTTCACCCAACAAAACGAGACGAGTTTGGACTGCTTAACCCTTTACTCCACCAATTAAAAAAGGCTTTATCCCCCCTTCAAACAGCTCCTCCTCTTCAGTCCCATTTTATTCTGATGTTTCTGAGTTGTTTCTGCTGACTTTGTTTGCAAATTGCGACTGACAGAATCAAAACACTTAACCCTTTGTTCTTTTCTAGTATCTAAAGCCTTAAACAATGTCTACAAGTGTCTCATATCCTTTTTTCAGCACAACTAACCAATATGATAAAAAGATTATTTTTATAATTTAATCAACTACCCACCCCCACACTCACAAACACCCCTTCCACCCAAACCCACACTCAGACACACCCCTTCCACCCACCCCACACTCACACACACCCCTTCCACACAACCCCACACTCACACACATCACTTCCACCAATCCCTACACTCACACACAACCCTTCCACCTAAACCCACACTCACACACACCCCTTCCACCCAACCCACACTCACAAACACCCCTTCCACACAACCCCACACTCACACACATCACATCCACCAATCCCTACACTCACACACAACCCTTCCACCCACCCCACACTCACACACACCCCTTCCTCCCACCCCCAAATTCACAACCACCCCTTCCTCCCACCCCCACCCTCACAAACACCCCTTCCTCTGCCACCCTAAAATCACACACACCCCTTCCACCCACCCCAAAACTCACACACACCCCTTCCACCCCTGTTATCAAAAAGTTTGAGATCTCTGATTCTACACAATCACAAAACAAAGCTTCCTGTGGTATCTGATGCTCCACTGTCGACCTGGAGACACGGAACCTCCAAGTAAGAAAGTATTTTTGTATTAGATGATGTTTCAGCAGAGCTGCACTTCCGATGCACAGGTGCCTAGTTCAGGTGCTAAGGGTTGAAATAATTTCACTTTTTGCCGCCCGGCAATTTGTTTCTATCAGCCTGACCTTTAGTGACAACAATGATTTATCATAAAAACATCATTTTCTACAAAACATTATGTCACCTGTTTTCCTTTATCTTGTTGACATTCCTAAAATTTTACCATGAAGCTCAGGTTCCACAGCCTTGTCAAGTGTTTTTTGTATAATGTTCTTTGTATGCACACCTAGCTTGTGAGTCATACAGCATCAGAAACCACATAAGCAAGTCAATGAACTCCTCCACATGCTTTGAGGGGAGTGTTAAGGCCTAATAGATGCTACGCAGCTCTGAAAGTTTCAGGATTGCTACACTGCTCGTACTACACTTTTGTGACCTACAGTTTGTGACCTTCTTCTTGTGGATGTGGTGGAGCTGCATGACTTTCCACCTGGAGAGATCCATGACTAAGTGAAGCCTGATGACAAAGTCCTGCTGCTTCATGGAGATAAAGGTGTGAAGTGTCAGGAATATGCCAAAAGAATATGTTTAATCATTTTCAGACACAGTTATTTGCTTCAAAGTCCCCCCCCCAAACAACCCCCCCTTCCAGGTGAGTGGCCACCACAGAGGATAAAGCTTCCCAACACTTTTCTCACACTCTAATTGGCTGCTGCTCATCACTTCTTTTAATGCTTGCTGTCAAGATGCACACACCACTTAGTTTACGAGATTCGAGCTCAGGCAAAACCAGACCAGTGCTGGAGGGATAGATGTGGGGGTTGGGGGATGTCCAGTTAACATCCTGACCTACTGAACCATCACCCGCCCAAAACACATGTACATCAGAAGATGCAACAGCATGTCTTTGTTCTTGGATTTTCAGTCAGACAGGGTCAAAACTTTCACTGTGTCCAACTTAATTATCTTCTATATCACACACAATGAAGCACTGAATTATTAACTACATTTAATCATAACATTCTGCTGCGGCTGAGGTGACAGACAGGCAACAAAAAAAGGTCAAAACATCTCTTATGGGTGTTGATGTTAATCACATTAAACACAGGCTGGATAGTAGCGTTTATGATATTAATTGTCCATCAAGCAAAATGAGTATGACCGAACACACTGTAATAAAACATGCAAAACAAGCTGCTCTTTTTTCTGACAGATGCAGTTATGAGTTCAGTTCACTGATTGATTTATATTTAAAATCAGAATATGAAGAACATATATCTACATATATATACAGTATATATGAAGAACTTTCAAAGGCTCTCATTTTTGGTTCAGAGGAGTGTTTTTTGAATGTATGAGTCATTCAAGCATAACAAAGCACATCTAACTTAAGGCCTGAACCAGTGAAGAAACAGGTGCAGATGATTCCAGATGATCAGGCCGGTGATTAGTATACTGGTGGTGCTGAATGCTGAGTGGAGATTTAAAGTAAAATATAAAAAAGTGGTGGCTCAAGACTCTTGTCCAGTACTGTATATATATATGATTGTCTGTCTGTCTACCTCTTCTTCCCTCTCTATGATCCTGTCGCCGGTTCTCCAGTTCTCCTTCCATTGAGCACTTTTGGTAGGTTCTGATGACTGCACACCAGGAACCTCCTACAAGATCTGCTGTGTTGGAGATGTTCTGATCCAGTCCTTCAACCATTTCAGTTTGGTTCTTGTCAAAGTGTCTCTGATCTTTACGTTCACCCATTTTTCATCACATCAACTTCAAGAACTGATTATTCACTCATTGTCTACTACATATCATCCCTCGACAGGTGACACATTTACACATGCTGCAAAAGTACAAATCTTTTTATGCAAATTGCACCTGGTTTCATTATACAATATGTTGACACTGGTTGGGAAGATTTCATATGACAAGTAGTAAACATGATAGGAGGAAGCTTCCTGAAGTTCTCAGGAACAAAATGATTAACCAACACTCCAGTAGAGAACTCATAATTTTTCTCAGCAGGTTACGTAATATATGGTAGAAAAGATAACGGATCCATAGCCGATTATCTCCAGACAGATGCGCCATGCAAGATTTCCCTCAGACTAAATGTAGGAAAGACAAGAGACACTCTGTGATGGAAATGCATGTCTGAAATTCGGACACTTGCATTTCAGAAGAATACTGGAACAATGTACTCAGATCAGACAAGACAGAAATAGAACTCGGCTCTGAATGTTTGGGGAAAGAATCAGTTGCATCACAAGAACACAAGAACACCATGTCAACAGTATGAAGGAGGGTATGAGAACATCTCATGCCAGCAAATGATGAACACATGCCAGAAGATATTAGAGGAGAACTTGTTCTTATTGGACAAAAAACTGAATCTGAGGAGATGATTATGTTTTGGGTTTTTTTGTTTTTTTTTAAACTGTTCCCGGGTTAGAGCTACAAGGGGCCAGTGATCAAGCCTGGTCTCCTATGTTGACACTAGAGCTGCATGATACGGACAAAATATCAGTATTACAGTTTTACTGCTACATATTGTGATTGTGATGCCTTTCACAATATTGAAGGGCCCATATCATCATTTTTCTGGAATTAAAAAGGTTTAAAGTCTGCAAATATTGTTTCAAATGGTACATTTACTTCCGCCATCCATATGGAAAATAAGCTACAAAACAGCCTGTTTTCAAATAATAGTTTATGTGATGTCACAAAACCAACACATTTAAATTTATCTCCTTATTCTGACTCCAGCAGTTTAGCCCCACCCATTCATGCACCTTTGATGGTTAAAGATCGGCCAAAATAATTTGACTTTTTTTGGATTACATGAAGACCTCGATTCATCAGAACACCTAGTAACTCACCTGGAGCTGTGATCACCCTGTCAGAAACTCTGTGATTGGTTAGAGGCTCATTTGCATATTGCAGCCTTCAACATTAACATTGCAGAAACCGATATTATGATTACGATTAACAGATAATATATAGTGTAGCCCTAGAATTTGGTCCCCCTTGGTCAAAGAAAATTGAAAAAAAAAAATTCATATTGATAATATATTAATATTGATTAATATTTACAGTTATTGGCCTGGCCTGGCCTGGTAGTGCAGGGAAAACATGGCTCGGATAGGCTACGTTTAATAAGTGACCAAATATTTGTACTATTGGCTTGCAAACTATCGGCATTATTAAACAGGCTACCATAATCTACAAAAACAACTTAAGCAGTTTTTATCACAATCTGCCAAATGCCACGCCAAAAAAATGACTGGACCTTGTTGCCCCCACCAGTAGAAAAGTTCTATCCACTGTCTGTTCCACAGTGCCCTGCCAAAAACACGAACAAACAAAAAGACGCAAATGTTCAGAAAGACTGTTCTGAATGAATTTCCTCCAACCAGAACAGAGAGATGAATCAAAATGCGTCACACAACAGAGGTATGATACATTTCACACCTTCATGACCAGCCATGCGGCCTGATAGTACGAGAGGTTCCTCTGTTCCAGATATGATGGTACATGACCAAACAGCAGTGGTAAACAACAGAGCCCGATTTTCGGTTTGTTTTAGATTCTGGCGCACAGCCTTCTGTGCAAGAGGAGGACTTGGAAAGCAGTCAAATGCGACAGAGCAAAGAACTAAATTCAAAACACAACAACAGATATAAAGAAACAGAGAAAAAGAGAAAGAGAGAGATGCTTTCCAACAACTGCAGGATTTCCTCAACCCACAGTCTTTGAGCTCTGAGATCATTTATAACTCCCTTCACCAGCAAACTTGAACACACACAATACGGACAATATACAAGTACTCAAGTATGTATATCTAT
>JBBPCZ010141883.1:0-41332 GCA_037974445.1 Brycinus macrolepidotus | reverse complement strand
ATAGCCACTCTCACCACAACACATGACGTCATCACTGCGTGTCCAGGGCTGCACGTGGTTAAAACTCAGGCGACAGATAAAATCGGAATCGTGATTTAAGTGTAAAAAAAATCGTGATATGATATTTTTGCCATATCGTCCACCCCTTGTATATATATATATATATATATATATATATATGTGTATGTGTATGTGTATGTGTATGTGTATGTGTGTGTGTGTGTGTGTGTGTGTACATACACACACCTAGAAGGAAGAATGTGTCTTGTTAAACTTACTAAACTAAGTGATTTATTTTTCTGTTTATAGATGGTAGTCACACTATAGTTATCTAGTTGACTTTTGAATGCCACAGTCTGGGTTTTTAACAAGAATCATGACTGATTTGTTCTTTTTCATATTTCACTTTTGTTTAGGTGGATATCTGTGGGGGTGTCATGAAATTGCTTTAGATGTCAACACTAGTCTGGTATATAATTTAATATGATGTATATTGTTCAGTCTCGTTAGCATCTGGTTTGACGTGGCGTATCTCTTTATGTGCAGCTGCTTACAACTACTACAATGTTTATTGAACAATAGAAGAAGGAAAAAGCATCTGGTACAGAGAGTTCTAAAAAAAAAAAAAAACTCTGTCTGCTTTTAATCAGCTTAAATAAAATGTGGCACGTATGAAGGGAGTTTGCTTAAGGGCGGTGGTCTCTGATCCAAACATTTTTAATAGGTATTCGTGTATGCCCACAGGTATAGAGCTGGGAGAGTCAGCCATTAATCTTTATGCCACAAGTTTCCAGTTTTACTCCAAGTTTATGACCTGCTGCTTTTGCGTTCATTATTGTGGCTCTGAGGTAGCAATATGTTTCAAAAATGCCATGAACCAGATGTCGGAGCTTTTGCTGTTGTTGCATTTTCTTTTCACAAGAGGGCAGCAAGTGGAGCCCTTTCTGTGGGGCTGAGTGTTTTTTAAAAAACAGTGGACAGTCCTCACACCACTTTGTTTTTTTTTTTTTCTGTTTTTTTCCTGCAGTTTACTCAGTACATTTTGGCCTTATCTGAAAGTGATGAAAATTGACACTGATGTGTCTTCAGAAAATACACTAATACTGTTCAAGCGAGTGTGAATGAGCACTGAGAGCCCATGAACAGGAGCTGCGGCAAGAAAAACATTGTTTTTTTTTTGTTCTGTTGTTCTATAGCGATATATCGTCCTGATTTTGTGCTACATATATTACTGTTATCGTCAAGCCTTTGTTATTCCCAGTTTAACTTGCATTGGAATCAAATGTCATTCCTCAAGCCGACAGTACAACACACAACAGCACCACATTAGACAGGACTACATAAGGCACAATACACAGCAGCCACATACAATAAATACGTAGGAATATAACTAGACAAGACAACTACGCAAAATGTTATACAGGTGGGCATCAAATCAGATAAATGGATGGGCGTCAAAGCTATATATGCATAGAGGAACTAGTGCAAACAGGTCTAACCTATGCAGAATGCTTGTGGTAAAAAAAAGAGTCTTTCTTAGCAGCATTTTAGAAAGGATTTAAAGTGCACACATGTAGTGATGGTTTGTGGGTGTGTGGTCAGTGTGTGTGGGCAGAGGAAGGCCTACATGGATATATCTGTTAATACTATACGACAGATATTTGTGTCTGTCATATGTAGGAATACACCTAAAGGAACGTGCACGCACACATTTTATTACCTCTGTCTGAGGACAACATTCCTCCCCCTCTCCAGTTTTCTTTTCTCTTTCCGTTTTCCTTTAGACACAACATTTCAGTGTCAGACAGAGACAATATCCCTTTTCACACTCAGAACCAGTGTCTGACAAATACAATAGCTCCTTTCAGACTCAGAACCCGGGACATCATTAGGATATCAGATTTTTACCGGTAATGGTTGGACTTTTTGTCGTTCACACGAAATACTCGATAACACATGAACAAAATTGTTTTGTGTTGCCGGCCATAAGCTGTGTTACTTTTGCACAGAAGCAGCCATACATGTCACGTCTTTCCAGATTCACCTACAATATACACTCTGATGGTTTTACTCAATAAAACAAAACAAAGAAAAATCAGTTGCAGACATTTCGCTAGTATCCATTACCGACCACCACCCCTTCACACAGGCTCGAACCCTGGCTCCGTCGTTTTCCAGATGGAGAAATCAGCTTTGAGCCGATTCAACTCTGTAATGCACCTTTTGATTATAGCAGTGTTGCTCGTGCTGTGCTATGCTGAGACTCTGAGCTGTGTTTTCATTTTTGACTCTGCAGGGAGGGTGGTAGCGGTGGTCCTGAAGCAGCCACTCTGGCAGAACTGGAACTTCAGGAGAAATCCTCCCCTCCGTCTGGCCTGGGTCCTCTCCTCCGTGATTCCCTCGCTCATCTTCCCTCTATCCGGGGCTGCTACCTGACCCACCTCTCCCACCTAGAGCCCTTCGTGCTGGCCTCTCGTGACCGGTACCTCGGCCGCAACCCATGGCTTTCCTCTCAGCTGCTCCCTGAATTCTCTGGCCCCTCGTTGCCCTCCGACTGGCCCTTCCTGCCTCTTATCAGTCTATACGAGAGGACAGGGGCGTCTGAAGGCGGCGGTCTGCAGACTAACTCCCTCCCTGCCAGCTCTTTGCAGTCAGTCACTCACTGCCTGCAGTGGCTGCTGCTTCTGGAGAGCTGGAGAGAGCAGGCGCTGAAGCCCGTGCCCCCTGTGGCTAAACTAGCCCGCCTAGCCTGCGTCTTCCTCTGTTCCTCAGACCTCTTCCTAGAGCGGCCTGTGCAGGAGCTGACCTGGGCACTGTTCCGTGGACTGACGCAGCCCACCAAGCTACAGGCCCTGGACCTGAACGCACCACCACCCGGACTAGCCTCTTTCCATGACTTATACTCGGCCCTGTTGGCCCAGTATGAGGCCGTATCGTTCGGAGACGCACTCTTCGGCTGCTTCGTGCTGCTGCCCCTGCAGAGGCGTTACAGTGCCACCATGAGACTGGCTGTGTTCGGAGAGCATGTGGGAATACTGCGCTCACTTGGTGTCCCATTAGAGCAGGTGAGGAAGCTTGAGCACCACTTGATTGCATATGTTTTGCTTATACATGATGGATAGGCAAGGTTCAGCATTAACAACTGCCCAGTTTAACTAGGCAAGTGAAACGCTTAGTCAGGACAGCACTGGTGAAAATCATTTGACTGGACCAGACAAGCTGATATTTTTAGGGATTCAGTAGAACGAGGCACTTAAAGTCTTTCATTCTCTTTAACCCCTCTTGCCTCGAGAAAAATGGTTTCATTTACTTGTGCACCAAGTTAAATGTACATCTCCGACCTCAAAGTGATATTTCATAACAGTTCCTTATAAAATCCATCATGTAATCTCGAAATATTTTTAAATAGTCAAAGTTACTTTCTTTGCGAATATAAAGCACAGTGATAACTGAGGATAGTTTTTTGCACCGAAGAATATTATTACATAATACTACTTCTATTACTACATAATAAGAAGAAGAACAGCAGCTTTATTAGGTGCAAGTCTGTGTTCATGTGAGCTTATTCATATTTGAAAAAATTGTTGAGGCGAGTGTACCCTATAATTTTTAATTCTGTGGACTGATACTGTAAATATGCTTGAGCCATTTATTGGTGTTATTGTCACAAATGCCATTTATTTGTTTTTGCATCATGCATCATTAATTTGTCACTGATTGCATGCATATTGACCGTGTTAAAGAAGCTGTCCACAGGTCAGATTTGGGTACAAACAACATCTGGATAAAGCAGCAAGTGTAAACATGAGAGTCTGAGATGAAGGAATGCACAAAAGCGGTCATCAGATTCATTGCAAAGGACATTGTCTTTGCACATTAGAGAAAGAGCACCACAGGGTGGCCAAATGAAAACATATCTATTTTAAACAAGGGTTATTAGGTTAATAAATGACAATAAACTTTGCCATTTTTAATATGAACACTAACATACTTTTGATTAGTTTTAACAGCAGGCCACGCGAGTTTTTATATGTTACTTTTAGTTTCGAATTTTTATTGCTTTCACCATAAAACTCAATCTTTGTTTCAGCCACTGAAGTAGTAATAAACAGTTCACAAGCACTGAAACAGCTACAAGCTAGGTTTTAGAGAAGAAAAAGGACAGAATCTTCCTAACCTCATAGCAGGTACAGCTGCGTGTTCCAAAACACAGTAAAAAGAGACTTTCCATCTGATTTGGGCTAAACAGTGTTCTGTCTGCACAGCTGCCCGTTGCTCTGGAGAACTTCACCTCCCCACCAGAGGATTCGTTGCCTTTGCTGCGGCTCTATTTCCGCGCTCTGGTCACTGGAGCGCTGAGGCCAAGTTGGTGTCCCGTCCTTTATGTGGGGGCTGTTGCCCACGTCAATGCCTTTATATTCTCCCAAGATGAAGTGCCACAGGTATGTGATGAGTGTCAGTCTCTGATCTGACAACTACCTGCTTTTATTTGTTTTTTTTTATGAAATGGTTAAATGGTTAATGGTTAAATCTTTCTTTTTTTGGAAAATATTCATGGAACATGAATATTTGAATTTGAATGTAGAACATGTAGTTGAATTCCCAGCTTCAGATCGAGGCATTTTTACACCCCTAGTTTGTGTGTTATGCACATTGGCTTCATTCCAGTTCGAATGAAAAGGGCCCTTATTCACTTCCATTTTTTTATTGGCACATCTGTGGTCCAGAGAAGACTGTTTTGAATATTTCAGTGTTGTTATTTTCCCTTCGAGTTTCTGCTGAAAGATTGTAGGCAGATGACAGTTGTGCGTGTTTGCCGAAAATAGGACAAACTGCTCAACGACAATCTGGATTTTCTCAATGCACGCTGCTAAGAGAGGACCTAATATTTCTGAGTTGGATTCGAGCCCTGGGTAGTCCTCTGTCTCTTAATAAAGACTAGGGAGGTCTCGTAGGGCCCCGAATGGAGCCATGAGCTATGCCTGACCCTATTCTGTCACCAGCGAACAACAAATTGTCAGAAAGAAGGTCCAGGTGAGAATGGCTGAAAGAGAAGCTGTCGAATGCTCACAGACATGACTTTCAGCTCGCCATGATGAATGGCTCGATTTGACAGCCTGAAGGAAGGTGAGGGAATCACTTTTTTAGTAATAGTCTTCCGCAGGGAATTTGGGAAGTCTTGAAGCATTTGGAGCTGATTGTGATGTGGGGTCCAAAAACGGGTATGAAATACAAACATTGTCAGCTGACGCATGCTAGGCTGTCATATATCACGATGAACTGAGTAGTGTTGTTTGATGTCTACTGTAAGGTGAATTTGATTCATCGCCTCTGTGCACTTTTTGCTGTTTTCGGAGTTGTTTGAGTTATGGCAGAAAGGGTCATTGGTCTTCTCTTGCACTTTTCCTGTAGGAGGTGGAGGCTACACGCCGGAGCCTGCTGAGAAAGACTTACTACCTGACAGATGAGGTACAGCCCTGCCATGATTCACTTATTAAGCAGAATATGTGTAACACTCTCTCTTTTTCTCACTCTCTCTCTCTCTCTCTCTGCCTCAAACATTGTGTTCTCTGCTTGTCCAGGTGTTAAGAAGCCACCTGCTGCTGTACTGCCTGCCCCAGCAGCACACTCGGCTGGGTTTTAGCACTTACGAACAGCTGCCACCCATCCGCGCCCGCAGGGTCCACAGCATAGTGGAGAAAAGCCACGATGAAGATAGATGAACCCACACAGTCTCGGACATGCTGGAAACTCCTATCAACTACATGAGCGAAACTAGGATTCGAAAAACATAGACTGTGAAATACAATTCGGTAACAATACATGGAGAGGATTTTATGCTCGTATCTGCATTGCTTGTCACAAATTAGATTTGGTTATGGGAGAGATCAAGTGATCCCTGTTGAGTATTCAGTGCATAAGAAAATAATCCACAGCAAAATTCAGGGTGGCCGGCAATCAAATAGTACTCACATCACTGACAGTTTTGCACCGGGGAAAGATCCCTGGAAACAGAGGTGAGATACATTTCCAAAAGAGGAGCCAAGGCATGGTAGTCAACACATGGTGTCAATAAAGGTCTGTACAGAAAATTTGCTATTTTTTATTCCACTAATACGAAAATGCGACTGAGAGACATGATCGGCATGCTTTCCTCTTCCCACTAGTATTCAGAACATGGATCTCTGAGAACTGAACACCGCAAATGTTTCACTCAAATTGCTTCTCCATGGTGGTGGTTAGACCATCACTTTTGGAGTGAAAAGTTTGGAAAGTGCCAGTAGGCTATCATACACAAAGCAAGTGTTTTTTTGGTTTGTTTTTTTATAACTAGGTAAAAAAAGAAAGCTACAATAAAACCATGCAGACCATGTCAGATTACCCTGCAATCAAGGATGTGTGAAGTTGTTTTTGCTCTGTGGGATGTGGTAAGTTCCCCTTGATTCACAAGAATTAGAGCTCTTAAAATTTTTTTTCCTGTTTTCTTATAAATTCAACAGTGCAAATACAGACGTGTAACTTAGAACTGTCGGTCTGTATAACAATTTTGAGTATTAAATTCAACTCTGAGAAGAGGTGAACGTGCTCCACGACTCGTTCTTCGCAGGTTTGCATGACCGTGTGCTTAGACGGACACTTTGTTCCGAAGCTATTCGCCAATGTTTTAACAGCTCAACTCTCTTCTCAAATTTTCTCTGATTTTATCAGCGTGTGTTGGCTTTGGAGCCTTTCATTCCATATGTTCCCATTTATCAGCAGCTGGGGATAAAACTAAGTGAATGACAGCACACATTCCAGCTCTTTTCCTATTAGCTACCCATACATTTGCGTTTGGACATTCGGTGGTTCCTACATGTAATGCGTTCTTCAGCTTGATGTCCAAGTAATTCATACATTGGCTTATTTGCGAGAGGCTTCTTAACAGAAAGACGAAAATGAAAGTGGTAGTGTTCAGCCACCTTGGGAACACTGATGGTATTCCTAGCCAGTAGGAGAAGACAATAAGCCCTCCTGTGAGCGACACTAATGCTGGTCACACTGCTCAGCTGACATCTGTTCTACGTTGTGTCGCAGGTAGGGGGCACAGGGTTCCTCTCTGGCTTCTGTGGACCATGTGACTTCTCCAGTCGAGCAACTCCCCACCAAACCAGCCTCTTCCGTTTTCCTTATCATCCAAACTCGTTTGTGACATTCGGTTAAGGGTTTAATGGGCCATCAAATACTTGATTCGGTTTGTAAATCAATTTTGGGGCTCGCTTGGAGCAAAAAGAACGTTGCAATCCTAATTGAAGTCAAATGCTGCTTGCTACAAACTAGTGTGAAATTGATTTTTTAGACTTGTCTCAAGTATGTTGGCTTGTAGAGTCGAGAGTTACTGTTGTGCGTGATTCCACATGGCCACAGCCTATGGAACTGGTCAAGCCTTTGATTACACCCAAATTGGCTGTGTTCTGGTCAACAGCAGCACAGGCTGCACTCAAGTGCTCCCATCTGCTTCTGATTCTTCCTTAAAGGAACGAGCCACTGATTCTGCAGCGAAGTCCTCGAGGCCATGCAGCACTCTGGCCTTAAGAGGCCCATCATCTGTGCCATTTGACGCATCGTGCAGTTCAGATATGTCGGGTAACTCCGCATACTTGCAGGTTGTCCACCTCTTGGCATTTTCTGCCAAACTACAGGTGCGGCTACCCTGGCAGAATCATTCCCTGAAAGTTTCCAGCGGAAAACAAATAGATACTAGAGCATAGTATAATAGCCTATTAAAATAGTAAAATGACTTATTATTATTATACAATCTTGATTGGTGTCATTTGTTTATATAATATTTTTTCTGTTCTCTCTGGTCATCGAGTCAGCGGGTATTTTTGTATTTGTTCTATATTTGCACTGAACCGTCTTCTTCTTTACAGCTGGCTGAGACAAAAGCAAATTTACAAGCCCCTTTTGTTACAGTTTGTTTGTTGAACTGCAAATAACGGTACATTACATCACTGCTATTACTCATTTCCTTTTACCTCACCACTCATCTCAACACCAAAGGCCTACAACTCACGTGGACACTCTGACGCAGGACAGACACAGACGGTCTCCCAGCTGAGCTTATCCAGATTAGATTAATTTATTCAGTGCTGCGCACATCTTGCATCCAGACCATTAAACTCAGCTTCAGTTAAACAGACATCCCACCGGGCCACTTCAAACTCTGCGCAAACAGTCGAAGCGGAAGCGCCGTCAAGCGCCGAGATAATCAGCTTATGATGAATTCAGGAAACCGAAGGAGGGTTTTTCTCATAAAACTCTTCGATGAAGACTGAAACTTTTTTTTGCTTTCAGTCAGGCCAACAGTTTCCTGAACTCTCAGCATATAGGGATCATTCAAACGTTTCATGACCCATGAGAAGCTGTGTTTTCAGTCCGACTCTTCCTACCTCTCAGAGGCTCATCATGTGAGCCGTCACTGAGGCAAATGTGGCCAACTTTGTAAGAAAGACCCTCTCACATTTTTTTCTCACTTACTTTCTTTTGTAAGAAAGACCCCACCCCCCACCCCACCCTCACAGGCAAATTAAAAACATGAATTCTAACTGTAGTGCCTGGCAGGGCCATCATAAAGGAGGGGGGGGGGGTGGATGCGACGATTCTGAAGACCCAGCACTTCCCAGGGCGTCCTCAGAGAGCACTATTTAAAAAAGAATATATAATGTTGGGGGCCCAATATTATATTCTTTTATAGGACCCAAAATTAGTGATGCCCCTGATATCAGGAAATGTATTAACAATAAATTAGATGAAGATGAAAACCTCTGGCTTAGACTGCTTATTATTTATGAAGACTTGTGAATGCTCAAATGCTCGCCAAGTTTCACACAAGGGGTAAAAAAAAAGAAAAAAGGAACAAAATTTTGCTGTCAAAGCCTTCTCATTTTCCAGCAACATGCATAGCCTATTCGATGCCATTCCATACCAGCCCACATGACTAAACGACATGCGAGGACTTTGTCCCATCCACAGATGCTTCTTGATAACCCGGTTATCTCCAACAGGATGTATGATTTCATCTTTAGCCGCATTGCTTGGCTTGTTTTCAACAGAGTTCTTTATATTTTCTCAGTATTTCCTTATCACTCATTAGATGATCTAATTACGTGGCCTTCCTGTCTGCATTCGTGTGAGGGGAAGGTGCGTGGCTGCGGCTCTTAAGAGTCTAAATGACATTATTTTATAAATGCATGTCTTTCTATGCGTGTGTGTTTTGCTTTTTGTGGGGACCAAAGGTCCGTGATATGATGGAAAACACTCGAAATGGTGGTAGTGGGGACATTTTGCAGGTACCCATGAAATCCAGCTTTACTCTTAACAAGTAAAAGAAAACAATATTCTTGCTAAATGAGGTTGGTGAGCTTCAGGAAATTCCCAGCGAATAGACAGAAATACGAGTGTAACGGAATCCAGCCTGTGTAAATGGTGTGTGATTAAGCCCCACTTTTGCTGGCCCAGGGCCCCCCAGAGATATGTGGGAGCTTCTCTCTGGGTGCTGCAGATACAAACGCCAGATGCTTGGACAGATCAGAGCGATGACAGCGTCTGTGTGTGTGTGACTGGATTGTCTCTTCGAACATCTTTCAGAGGCTTTTTCAGTGGCCCTCTAATGGCCTCTGCTTACGCGTGAACATATCTTTCATTTTTTATTCTCTTTCTCGTCGTCCTGTCCCTCCCCTTGCTCCCATTTTCCACATTTTTCCTTCCACTTGTCACTTGGATGACCTTATGCATAACACAGCTTAGTTTAAACTGTCTTGCCCATCTCCTCCCCCCTCAGCTCAGAATTTGCTTTGGACGAGCCAAGTTCAATCTTAACCTCAAAAGCATTCACTTCAGACTATGCTAATTACTTTATCGTTGGTTTCAAGGATTAGCAAATGTTTGTACTTCATCTGTCCATCATGGCCTCTGCAACGCAGTTCCTTTAGTGAGCAACTGGAGGTGCTTTTCCCCGTACTTGAACAGCAAGAGGGCTTGGAAATGGAGAGGCTGGCTTAAGTGGACTAAATTGGTGTCACCAGGTCGTAATGTCATTAGCTGGAGTAGTAATTCAGTGCGACTTATTATATTATGAAGGACATGGTGCTCTGGGGGCTTCTTGTCTACTGACAATACCCACATTGAATTCGAGACATCTCGACTTGAAACGCCACAAGCATGGGAGAGCAAAAACAAGCATGGGAGAAAAGCTTGTCTGCTTGCTGCAAACCTTTACCTGCACCACCGTGCAACGCCATTCAGCTTGTTATGTTCTGACGACGGTGACATTTCAGAATTCCCTGACTGTAGAACCAAAGGCAATCTGCAATCTCTCTGTCATCTTCTGTCCATTAAGAACTTGTCCAAGTGTCTCCCTTCTTTTTGAGAGGGAAGAGAGCCTGCTCTGTCCAGTGAATTAACCCAGGCCAAAAAAAAAAAAAAGAGATTCAGTAAGGAATCAGAACTTGAGGGTCAAACTGTCTGGTCACGCTAACAGCAAGAAGAGAAGGAATGAGTTAGAAAGAGAATCTGCCCTTTCGTTGTGTCTGGCCAATAGGAAGTGTGTTGACTCCCTTACTCTCACTGGAGATTTCTAAAGCTGACCTTTCAAAATGAAGGTCCAAAATGGGTCACAGACCTGTTTTCTTTCAGTCATCAGTTGGCAGAGTAGAATGCATAACAGTGCTATAAGTGAATTCATTTTCCTAATTAAAATAGAAGAAGGGCCACACTGGTCTGTTGAGCTCAGACGCTGTGTGCGTGTGGCTCTCCTTCTCTCTCTCTCTCTCTCTCTCTCTCTCTCTCTCTCTCTCTCTGTCTCTCTGTCTCTCTCTTTCTGAGGTGGTGGAGGTGACATGGATTGAGCAGCTGTGGCGATTTAAGTGGGGGTTCCACTTGTAGGAAGGGGAGTTGTTTAATCAAAACCAGAAGCGTTTGGATTTTGAAACATTCAGGCTATAGTTTTGATGGGGCAGTTTGATTTGTAGGTGTGTATGTGTGTGTGTGTGTGTGTGTGTGTGTGTGTGTGCGCGCTGGTGGGGGGCGGGTGGTTTGTGAAGGATGAGGTGGGATGATTTGTTGGCAGGGTGTCGCCATATCTCTATGAAAGCAGCAGAATCAGTGATGACTGGAATGACAGATGATTGAAATGATTAGTTTTTTAAATACGGTGCTATTCATAAAACATTCAGGCCTGTGGCTTCGGATGTCCAGGCCTAACGACGCCCTTGGTCGAAACCACTGTTTCAAAAACAATATTTTTACCCTAAGATGGTCATTTTACGAACATGAAACAATCTTATACTCTGTTCCCACCAGTATTTGTGAGGGTGACTACATCCCAGTGTTTCTACTGATATCACCACACACCACAGAGCCAAATCTGTGCCAGTATAGCTGTGGTTCCCTCACTGTCAATCCCAAGCATGATGTTGAAACAAAAATACAAACACTTATGAACACTGGCTTCACCAAAACCATTCGAAATGGAGAACAGAGACCCGAGTGCGTTTTACATGGGGAGGAGCTCCGTAATGAAAGCTTAGAAAGGAGTGAAATGGCCAGACTTCTCTAAAAGTAGCATTCTTAGTATCGGCGCTCAGCAGGGTTTCAGTGGCATAGAGGAGGACAACACTCACACATAATCGAATCAATCCTGGCTGTGAAGTTCTTTTTCCAGCTTCTGCTTTAGTCACTGATTGTATTCCATCTGGTGTCTACTTCGAATGACCCCGGAACCTTCTGATCTAATGAAACAAATCAACAGCCCATTTGTCTCATAAACGAACAGCCAATGCCTAAAGCGTATTACTTGCATGGTGAACAGCACACAGAATTGAGTGTTCTCGGGCTTTTCTTTTTCTTTTTTTTTTTTGTCTTGTTAGCAAGGCCATGTTTTTGAAACTGTTCTTTCTCTGAGATGATGATGGATGGTGTGTGTCTTGGCCTGGATGTTGATGAGGCCTAAATGAGCTGCACATGTAATTGTCGGTTTTACTGATCAGCGTTTCTGAGCTTTGTTGACTTTTTTTTTTCCTTCTTTTTTTCCATCTTCAACTAGTCCAATGATTTGTGATAGAATGGAAAACATTATAACTGATACAGATTATAAACAGCTTTAGTTTAGATTGTGGAATTGACACTCAGTCATACTGCGGCATTTTGCTTTGCTGTCTTTTAATGCGTTCTTTTGGCGTTGAATAGTTTTTCAACAATGGCTGCCGAGGTTCTGCTTCTGTTATGCAGTGTTGATTTATTTGCTCTGTCAGAAAAGAATTATATCAAGCAAAAGCTTGGTCTCCCAGTCCTCCCCTGAGATCTTGGTGTTACTCACTGACTCCATAAATCTAAGGGCAGAGCGTAACTCTGGCCGCGGTTCATTCGAGAGTGTGCTTACCCATTCAGTGCAGGCTCATGCAACCATAGGCCGCATAAATGCTATTGGAAGTCTGAGAGTAAGTCAGATCATCCGTTTTAGGGAGGAAAGAACATGTTTCAAGAGCAGGACAGTCATGGTTGTCTAGTTTTGGGAACTGAATGTGGATGTGATGTAACCGTCAAACCTTGGCAGCTTCTCAGTGTTCTTTTTTAATATCCTCGCTAAAGAAATACAGTTGTGCAACATCGCCTGCCTAATGTTGTCCCTTATATTATGCTTTGTATCTCTATTTTTGTGTTTTGTTTTGAACATTTTAAGTATAACTGAGTTGAAAATGATGGTTTCATAAGAAATGGGCCAAAAAAAATTGATTTTCATCTTGTAACATTAACTTCCATTCAAAGCTAACAATGTGTTTTTCCTTCTTCTTTAAAGTTACCATTTTGGAGATATTAGGTTTTGCCCTGACAACAACACTACGCTTACTACCCATTTCTATTTAAGAAGCCATGACTCCAGAAGTACACCTTGCATTTCGACAAGTCTGGGCCAGCTTTGTTAGTATAAATATTGACATTTGTATTATTTTAAAGAAATAACAGTAAAAAGATAACAAGAGGTTTGACTATAAGTCTGCAGCAGTAATGTGTATTTCTCACTTGTTTCGTTCCTGGTGATTCTCTTATGTATGTGCGTTGTACGGTTCACTACCACAAACAATAATTTTGATGCTTTTCCCTATACTTAGAGGAGAACCCACTGACATGATGGAACCACAACTCCAAGTACAGGGGAAATTATTGTCCATGGTAGTGCAATACAGGGGCAGCTGATAGACACTGCAATATTGCTTTAATTAATGAATCCGATGTGTGAAATTAGGAGTCTATGAATGAAAAACGAAATATGTTTACCATATTATACCTTATAGTAAGAGCACATCACTACAAATACATTTTTGTGTTTTGGACAACCGGATGTTGTGTTGTCTACAAAGTGGCCCACAAATACCTCCTTCTCAAGGCTTTACACATTGACAAAAAGTCCTTTTGGTATAGTTTTCTTCAGTATTTTTAGCATAATTCTTTATTTTAACGAATTTACACTCCTATTTTTCACATTTAGACTGACTGAATGTGCTGCTGTCTATGTTAGCAGCACATGGTTCAAGGAGGATGGAATTTTGCTGTGTATTGGGCTGTATATAGCTGACAAAGCTGACAAAGCTCTACTTGACTTGACTTGTTTTGACATGAATAATATTCCTTGGGGAGGAGGAGTAATGTAACTTCACCACAGGAGATCAGTAATGTTTATGACCAGGTCACATGGGATATGAAATCTTGGTATAAATGGCAGAAATGGGAGTGGATACTTGATTTACTTACTGTCCAACATTTAATAGAGCTGTTATTTAATTTACCCTAACCATCTGACTTGCTGTTTTAAGTGTAAACAACAGGGGTGTCAACAAAGGGTCTGTGTGGCTGTAGGGTTATGGTCCAATCAATCAGGAGCACACCTGATTCCACTTAGTCTCAGTCTTGAAACAGTTGATCAGGTGAGCTCCTGCTTGTTTGGAATGAAAACCTTAGCCACACTGGCCCTTTGTGGATACGATCAGACCTCTCTGGAATACATTATGTCATTAGCACTCATTAGCAAGGGGATTTACAGCCAACAGTCTACATCACTGCATGAAATCTAACTTTTTTGTAATATGACGTTTTAATGTTTTGAAGTCATAAATAAGACACGACATATTGGCTCAATTTGACCCATTTACTTGGAAGCAAGTAAATGTATCTTTGTGAGCCTCTATACTTAAGCAAACTAATTTCCTACAGAGCAGCTAGCGTTTCACCAGCAAGTTGTTTACCACGGGATTTATATAACCTGGTTTTTCTATGGTTCATTTATGGAAGATAAAAGCCACTGGAATTGTTCATAAAAATGACTCAGATGGCAGATTTGACTAGACTAAAATGACCAAGAAGCAGTGGTAAAAAGTTATATTAGCCCACCTCCCTATGCAAAACTATTCCAGTCCAGATAGTAAGTTTGATCAAATATGGGCTCCATACTGTTAGTATGAAAGAACACTTTTGTGGGCAGAGTGTAGAGGACTCTTGGAGGATTATTCATTTTTTGCCTGAATCTGCGCCATAAGTCCAGTTCGCCGGTGCCTCCACCCCAACTCGGCATCCCATATTGCATCGCACCTGGCCCCTAGTCTTGCAGGTGGTGGGCACACAAGAGGGGTGGCCCAATGTGACTCATTTGGGCTGAGCCTGGCCGGACACCGTGGCAAGGCTTTCCGGGCTTGGCTAGCTTGGAGGAATTCCGGATCAGTTGAGAGGTGCTGACAGGACAAAAGGGCTGCAGCAGTCGTGGACATGGAGTTTGGGAAGGCCATATGGAAGGACTTTCGTTCAGCCTCAAAGAGGTTCTGTCACCAACTCAGGAGGGGCAGGATGGTCCTCATCTAGGCTGTTCTCAGTAGGGTTGCGGAGGTTTTGTCCTTGACTGAGGATGTGGTTGGATGGTGGAAATTGCGGAGCTCCTAAACCTGACAGACACGCCCTCCATAGAGGAGGCAGAGCCGGAGGATTCAGGGGGTTCATCATCCGTCTCACTGACGGGGCGACGGGGCTGATCGGGGTGGCAGTCATGCTGTTATTGTACATGACCGTCATGGTGAAGAGGAAGTTGAGCCAAAAGGCAAAGCTCTGAATTTACCAAATGATCTTTGCTCCAACCCGAATCTATGGGTAGTGACAGAAAGAATGAGATTGTGGATACAAGCAGCTGAAATGAGTTTTCTATGCAGGGTGCCTGGGCGCATCCTTAGGGATAATGTGAGGAGCTCAGACCTCCGGGAGGAGCTTGGAGTAGAGCCACTTCTCCTCCCGCATTTAAAGGAGCCAGTTGAGGCGGTTCAGGCTTCTACTCAGGATGCTTCCTGGACACCCAGCTCGGAGGAGACCACGGGGCAGACCCAGGACACGCTGGGTGGATTATATATCTCAGCTTGGCTGGGAACACCTTGATATCCCCCAGGAGGAGCTGGTGGATGTGGTCAGGGAAATAAATGTCTGGGTTGCTCTCCTCAGCCAGCTACCTCCGTGACCTGGTTCTGGATAAGCAGAAGAAAATGAACAAATAAAAAAATGAACACTTGAATCTCTACTTTTGAATGGTAGTGTATATTCAAATAAGTTGGGATTTCTTTCACTCCATCAAACCTTTCCCATGTTTTTCCAGTCAGATTCACTTCACCCACTTCGAAAGTGAAACTGTATCAGATCCAATTACTTTTGTGGACCTTAGGATTACTAGAGTCGATACTGTAAGAGCAGCAATTAAAGGAGCCATTCTAAAGGCCACTGATTATTTAAGAGCAAGTATGTGACATTTAAGGAGGAAGTCTGGAAGTCGAGCCCTGCTGAAAGAGGAGCTGCGTGACTGCTTTATCTTTAACGTCAGTGGACAGGCATACCCAGTAGATGCAAAGGTCTCCCTCTGTTGTACACTAATTTGCAAAGACAGTGTTTCAAAACAGTCGCTGCCCTATTTAACCCTTAGCTGTACGTTTACTGATGAACTCCGTTTGACTCTTTCTCAGAGGTAATGTTTTATTCTGGCACTTATGTTGCTATTTGAGAGGAGAAAAAGCAGTGCATGAAGTATTTAAGTAATAAAAAAGTTAAGGAAAATGCTTTAGATGTGCAGCTTAAATCTCTGCCCCAGATATGTATCACCAGAGAAAGCAAGTGCCTTAATCAAGCACTTGCCTGTGTATTTGTTTTGACTTATTTGGGTCCGTTATCCGGGTGGGTGATACTGTACATGGCACGTAATGCGTCACGATTATTATATAACCACGGCCAATGACCATTCATTTTTCTGCCTTCGTCACAAGCCCGACGTGGACCCAGTCTCATCAATGGATCTTTCATAGCTTAGTGAGGACCATCTCAGTCCCTTTGGTGCTATCTGATGCAAGCACGCACACACACACGCACACACACACACACACACAGCCTGCACTCAGAGCAGGAAATCAAAAGTAACGAGGTAGTCATGGTAAAAGCATGGAGCTCTGTGTTGGATGAAGAGGTTTATTAAGTGCTTGCTTGCTCTCTCTCTCTCTCTCTCTCTCTCTGTCTCTCTCTCTCTCTCTGTCTCTTTCTTTCTCTTTCTCCTTCTCCCACTTTCTCCCTCTCTCTCTGTAGTTTGAGGCATTTTTATTATTTATTAACCAGCTATAACGAATGTGCTGCTTTTTAACTCTGGCCTATAGAGACATTGGAAGGTCTTTGGTTTCAGCATGAAAGAGAGAAGATTGTCAGATCTTCGCTCCTTACAGTGGAGCAGTGGAGCAAAGAAGGGAGGGCTTCGAGCTCCCTGGAATTTGGCAGTGGGACTGGGTAGGTTGACCCCAAGATCATACAGAATGCACAGAATTGTAGCTGAGTATATTTGGGTGGGCTTCATCTGAGCACTGTTGTTCTGTGAACATGTCTGTCATGTTGCCATAACTGAACATCAGTGTTTAGTGATGTCAGGGTAAACACTGATTGAAATGGGCGGTCAGTCTGAACGGCTTTGGGGGAACAGTCTCTGCATTGTACTGAACGATCAGATGTTACATTCGCTTTAAAAGTTTTCATTTTGCAGGATGTCTACCCTTCGAGCCCTCTGGGAATTCTCTGTGTTAAGACCCAATAACTGGTAAACAATGAAATGCTGATGTGGGCACCTGACTCACAATGCAAGGCCAGTTCAGGTTTTTGTGCTGCGGGAATGCCTTGATTTGGGCCAATTCAAATGTCGTAAAACAGTGCGGGAATATGTTGAGTACTATAAAATGGCTCGGAGGTCAAATATAAATAATAATAAAAAGATAAACACTAATAATAACATTGATAAAATCAAAACCTAAGCCGGTCTTGGTGGAATTGTTTCTCTGAAAGAACAACAGAGGATGGAGAAGTGCGGAGAATAACGTTGGTGAGTCTTCCCACGTGTCATGGAGTACGTTTTAAGACTGCATTAGCGGTAGGAAACCGCACAGAGGAATTAAAGTGAAAGCCCTCGCCGTGTTCACATAATGCCTCATCCCTCCCATGCACATACATATACAGCTGGCTGAAAATCAAAAGACAAATCCTGCTCATCCAGACGCCAGCTTTCTGCTCTCTTGCTAACACTTTGCAGCCTTCCCTCTAAAGTCTATACTCCTAGCGGCATGTGCCGTTATAATCACCATCTAGACTGCAGATAGCAAGCAATCGTTTTGAGATGAGAAGCTGTTAACTGGATAATTGTTTAACATCATTTTCGCCACAGTGCCCCTCATCTGACTATTAGGTCGTGCCTTTGGGCGGGAGGTTAATGCAGGCTAATGAATAGGAAAAACCGCGTCGTCGGGGGAAGACACAGTAAAGAGGGCTCTCGGCTCGCCGGATGTTCCCCTAGGCAACCACCATCGATCCGAGCGCATGCGATAAGGCTGATCACGGAGGCTGCTGGCAAGATCACGCTTTTGGAGTTAGTGAACTGAGGCTTCCAATTAGTGGCGCTGCCTGGTTGCTCTTAGCCTGACCTCATGAACGTCTGGGCTAATCAGAACCGACTGAGCCAGCGCAAACCTCTCCACCTCCACAGGAACAAGCATATGGCTCCAGCGGCAGCCCTTGAGGCTGAACAGTTTTATTTATATCTGAGCCCTCAGAAGTAATTACATAAAGAATTTCATTTACATAGAATTTATACAGAGGCTTGATTCTGCACTTCTGACATTTTCTTTCCACAAAACAAGACTGTCTACAAGCAGATACATCTTATACATCTTTTAGTATATATATAAAAAAATAAAAAAATAAAAAAACCTCGGGTACTTATCCTCTTAGTCGTTTTTCCTAACTTGTGTATTAACCCCCGGCCTTTTTTTTTCTTTTTGACAGGGTTTGTTTAAGTGTATAACTTAGCTGGCAGTAACTTGGTTAAAAGCAGATGTTGATTTAAGTCTAGCTTTACAGGTATGAAGAACAGATGTGGACTACTTAAGCACTGATGTACGTCGCTCTGGATAAAAGCATCTCCTAAATGCTGTGAACGTAAACGTAGAGTGTTAGACTTGAAGACTTGTGGTGGTTTGTGTAAATGTGACTCTCCTGTTACTTCTTTCCTCAATGCATTAATGCTTTGGACAGATCTGCCGTACATTTCTAGCCCTGTATTTTCTAAGTAGATGCGCTCCATCCCCTCGCACTCCCACATGGTACTCCAGGGTCCCACTCATGCCTTAGTTCTAGTAGTCTGCTGTACACACAACAATAATGTGCTGTCAAAGTCAAATCACAAGGAAATATCTTCTATTCTTCCTACTTAAGTGATAGATCAGGTAGCCAGAATTTTATTGATGAAAATCAGGTTGATAAAGAATTAATAAACAGTTGCATGTTTAACATTCTAAGAAGGTAGGGTCTACAGATTTTTTAGTGTTGACCAATTTCTTGTACTGTTTTGTTTCATTTTATGCCTGTATTGTAAATCATGAGAGCTCAGAGACATATGATAAATAAAGAAATATTTACATCAGTCAGCTGCAAAAACATTATGTCCGTTTACTGCCTAAAATCACCATTATGTTTTTTTTTGATAAGATGAATGTATGTTTTAATTTCTTCATTACCACTGCTACCATTTACCATGTTTTAGAAACATTTCAATAGTCATTTGACTATATTCTATTCACAAAATCATATGTGTCCATGATTTATTGTAGTTCTTTTATCATCAAAAATGTTTTTTGAAAAAATACAAAATGAGCATAAATACTCATAATAAAAAGGGGAACCCTCATGACCTTCTAGGCCTTCAGACGAGGCCTAATGATCCATGGTAACTGGAAAAGTGATTAGCAACTTCTTGTTCATTTTCAGTTAATAGAAGCATCATACTGGTTTTTAAACTTTGCGAGCAACACTCGTATTTTCATCATTTAACACTCATATTTCATCATCGGTTTTTCTTTAAAAACAAAAAAATGACATTATCAGGGGTTTTTTCCCCCGCAGTAGTATCTTGGCCTAGCTAGCTCACCCACTGGTTAGGCGATTACGATCTGGACGGAAGGCCTCGCATATTAGAATACCTGCCAACATAATTAGGAATTGACAACCTGTTATGTTTTGAAATACAACATTTTCATGTAGCTCAGATCCTTTTTACAAATACACCTTTCAGACATAGTATTAAAATCACCTCCCTAATAATGTGTAAGTCTCACAAAACAACTTTGACCCATTAAGACTCTACAAAACCTTTGAAAGTGTGTGGTCCACATGAATGCCAGGATCCAGTGGAACACTGCCCTGAGCATCACACTGCCTCTGCCAGCTCACATTCTTTCCATAGTGCATCCTTGTACCATCTCTTCCCCAGGTAAACAACACGTATACACCCGCCCATTCATGTGATGAAAAACATGCTTCATCAGACCGGGCCTTCTTCTTCTATTGCTCAGATTTAACAACATGCATCCGTACAAAATATATACATTGTAAAATGTAGATGTGCCATGGGTAAGTTGTGCCAAGATGTGAGTTGTGCAAAGTAGCCATGTG
Organism: Brycinus macrolepidotus; assembly: GCA_037974445.1. NCBI lineage: Eukaryota > Metazoa > Chordata > Actinopteri > Characiformes > Alestidae > Brycinus > Brycinus macrolepidotus. Next base: position 21,298 of record JBBPCZ010141883.1, on the reverse strand, counting down.
CAAAGTGCCGTGAGTGCATGATGTCAAAGTGGTGAGAGTTCAGCAGTCGGATGGCTTGGTGGACGAAGCTGTCTTGCAGTCTGCTAGTCCGGGACCAGATGCTGCAATGCCATCTACCTGATGGTAGCAGCCTGAACAGTTTATGACTGGGGTGGTTGGGGTCTTTGATGATTTTCCCCACTTTAATCAGGCACTGCCTGGTGTAGATGTCCTGGAGGGAGGGAAGCTCACTTACTATAATCTTTCCCGAGTACAGCACTACTCAGTTGCCCAGCTCTGATGCTCACATGACCATTGTAGGCACAATTGAGGAAAAAGCATCTTACATTGTATATACACCATAGGGGACATGAGAAGGTTAGGAAAAGCTTTGATCTTATTGGTTTCCTACTCACTCTACAAAATATTTGTTGATAAGAATAGCCTGGAAGTATACTCATGTTGTTGATTAAAGGTATGCTCATGTTAACATAGGAGGTAAATAGTTTCTTAAAGTGGAAATTCATGGATGGAGTTACATGAGACTAAGATGAAGGGACTCTGTAACCCAAAAGAACCAAGGTGTGTTTATTCAGCTGCTGAATCTCTTCACTCAAAGAGCATTACTGGGCCAATAAACTGCCTCCTGCCATCATCACTGTCATGTGATCTTCCACCACTGAGCTTCACAGGTCGAGTGTTCCGACGCATAATGGATGTACTGTGGACTTTGAGGAGTCTAGGCAATGGGCCATGCAACAGTGACATGAAAGCTGTCTCTCTTTTCTCTCATTTTACTCTTTCAGTCTTTAGATATGGGTTGTAGACACTTTATTACCTGTTATTTTTGTGTGCTGTGACTGACATTCCTGTTGTGCAGTAGCCTGTGGTGCCTCTATGGTTCTTTCTTAATTGAGGGCCGATTGCCCTCTTTATGGAAGATGAAACCTGGTACGGGCAGTCAGGAAAGCAATTGGTTTTTGATCACAGTTGACTATGGAGATTTCCAAAGGGTGTCTGTGATAAAGAATGAATGAAATATGTGGACTGAAAAAGAGTCTGCTGTCAGCTCTCAAATCCCTCAGGGCAAATAACTGTGGTTTGAAGTTGAAGCAAAAACAGCCCATTTCGAAGAGGCCTCTGAAATAGTGAGACTCCTCAGACATTCTGATAACATGCAGTTTTGAGTTTTCTAGACAGCAAAATTATATTTAAGGATAAATAGATTACAGATGGGATCTCGAGAAACATTTTCTTGTCTTTTGCTCGTCTAACCTTCACTTTGGAAGACCATAGCTGTCATTTGATACTGAAAATATAAGCTTTATGTGTATTCCACTTCAGTGTTGTTGGCAAATAAATTATGGCTTACTCAATAGTATGTTTTAAAGTTAACATCTTGTTATATATTACTCAATAATTTCGACACCTTGGCTGATAGAAATACACACTAAAGATACGAACCTAAAGGGCTTGTGTCATATGAAATGAGTTGTCCTGGGTTTTTTGTGTTTGTTTGATTGTTCATTTGTTTTTATAGTACACTGTTAATACTTGCAAATGCAATATTAGCTGCAAAAACACCATGTTTTGAATTCACTGTTTTCAAGATGCCGAGCGATTTACACATACCCGCCCATCTAGCCTACAGTAGTTTAGCACTGCTCATCCACGACGAAGTGTAGAAGGAGCATTTCAGTCCTGCCTGCTTTTTGAATGAGGCACAATACAGGAGCACCAAACAGAACAGAGCTCATTTACATACATCAGTCTGAAAGACACAGTACCAAAGAGTGTTTAATTAATTATTCCTCAATGAATAAGTAATTAATATTTGATCTGTATTTTTGTGACTAAAACCCATGCAAATACATAAGAAAGCCACTGTATATTAGTTTAGTCCAAGAGTGGGTTTTAAAGGTTTTAAACTGTGCCTGCATATAATTATTTTAGAGAACAATATGTCCTAGGGTGACATATGAATGTAATTGTTATTGGCATCAATGTGATATTTTTTATGAAGGTGTTATTATCTTCATTAAAACTGGGACGGTGGAACGGTCATCTGACAAAGCTGGCAAACAGTTTAAAAATCTCTTCTTTAGATTTTTGTGGAGTGCAGGATGAAGCTTAATTCCTCTCTGGGAAACCAAAATTTAGGGTCAGGGCTAAACTACAGTGCCAATGGTAAATCTTCGTCCAGGTTTAGCCAAAATGTGAGCCTAATCCAAACCTTTATTTCATTACCGCAAAAGTTAAAACTAATCATATTAAGGCCAATTTATTTGTTTATCTATTTTTTTTTACTAAGAACATCTGGGCTGTAACAGTAGCTGAGATTTGAAGGAAAAGGCTTTTTTCCCTGCTGAGTTACAGCAGACCTTCTCTGGATAAGTCTGGATAAGGCAAAGTGTCAGTAATAATCCATACGACTTTAAAGTTTAAAGATGAATTGCAAAACATAATTAACGGTGGTTTGCAGGTGAAAAAAAAGTTTAGTTTGTGCTAATGTCTGCTATTGATTGACAAATCTGCATCAAAATGCAACCTTCCTCATAAAAATGATTGCAATATGAAAAAGTCTTTGACGCTGATATAATCATTAATGCCATATGCCTATTCTGTACTGGAGATCTCTCAGCCTGTAGCATAAAGCTCTAACCCCAATCCAACACACCTGGTCCTAACATTCAACATTCTGGATGACTTATTAGACGCATCAGGCATGTTAGATTATGGTCAGAATTAACTTTGCAATGCAGTAGACTTACAGAAACGGAGCTGAACTCCTTGATCCAGTTGACTTTTCTGAGCTTGTTTAAGTCTTTAATATCGTTTTGTTTTTATTTTGGTCTTCAATATCTTTTAACCGATCTTCTCTATTGCTCACTGAACTGGACTTCAAATTAAATGGATGATTCCGTTTTAGCGTTAATATGTAGTTGTCAGAACATAATGGACTTCAAATTGAACCTTGAGGAACACCGCTCTTTACCTCGGTTTGACCAGAGTAATCATTCACTTACCTCTCTCTATAAATTACCCTCAAGCATGTCATGAACTCTGAGCTTGGGTTACTTTGCAGCAGAGGAATTTTCACATTGCTGTATCCCCATTATTCATGTAATTACTGAATACATCTGAGACTCGAAAAGAGCTCATGATCAGAAATGAGTGCCTGTCCTGTGCTCTCTGCAGGCAGCCCAAACTACGTGTTCACCCGGTTAAATGGCTAGACACACCTGCCTCTTTTCCAGATGGCTGCCATAAGAAGTCCCACACTTGATATAAAAGTCTTCCAAACTTGCTCCAGCACATTTATTGGCAGGTTCGGAACGTGCTGGAGTCATTAACCTTAGGTCCGCAACATTGATAAACATAATTCACAAGCTTCCCACTGCAACTGCCCTAGTTTTAAACTTGCCAACAAAAATATATATGAATGCAGCAAGTGGGAGTCAGCATCCTTCAACACCACGACTTACTAGATGTCCATGTTGTTAAAGAGCAGTTTGTAGCCCCTTTACATTCTGGTCATGAGTATCTTGACTGTGGTTCTAAAAAACTTCAATAACAATCATGATAATGATTTCTTTGAAAGCAAGCAACACAAGTCATGAACTTTCATAACCTTCTTTTACAACTTGTTGGAGAAACAGCAGCCAGTACAAAATGAATGTTTATTTCATGTCCTAAATCTGCAACTTTAGATATTAGATTAGTTTGGATAGATAGATTAGACATATATTCTGTAGTCTCATGAGCTTATGAATAACTATTTGTAACTGTCTAGATTTCTTCATTCTCAGTTACAGGAATATATCCTAAAATATCCTAAAAAATATAAATATACTAATGGTATATTTTTCATGGCTCATTATGGCTGAACTTATAAGGGTGGCATGAGAGCTCCTAGAATTATCCCAGATTTGTGAATAAGTTCAGTTTTTTTATGCTAATTTATACAAATTAAAAATACCAGGAGAGGCACTGGTATATATTAGGTTTAATGATTAATTGAAATTTTGTATGTAATGTGTGTCAAAGGTTAAAGCTTAATGGTTCATTATTTTCTATAGTATATGGTTTATTTACGTTTTATATAGAGTCAAATGACTTTTAAATACATTTCCAGTAATCAGATGTATGTTCTTGCCAGTTTGGAGCCCGCTTAACCAGAGGGGAGGTTTCTTGGACTGATTGTAACAGTGGAATGTCTGATTAAGCTGTAAAGGAATACCACAAAACAAACAGCAATTAGACTGCATGTACCAAAGTATAACTCTGTACATATGTACATACTGACATACACGTCTCTGTTTATTATTTTCTCTCTTATTTTAACTCTCTTTTATTTCTTTTCCCATTATTCATCGCACCATATCAGTGTTAATATTGTGTCTTTGAGCAAGACACTTAACCCTCAGTTTCTCCAGGAGGACTGTCCCTGTAACTAATGATTGCAAGTCACTCTGGATAAGGGCGTCTGCCAAATGCTGTAAAAACGTAAATGTAAATGTAAATATAATGATGTGTACATGCACATGCTGTACATGTTTGCACTCACCAAGATGAATTGCTCATGAATTAAAACAAGTTCGAATTCTGTTTCTATGTTTTTAACCCATCATTAAACGGGGTGTGGGCAGTGCTTCAGATGATCATTACTGAAAAGACAATGACCTTTACTGCCAGTCCAACAGACATTCCCTAAACCTTGTTCCTCTTGAGTTAGCTTTCACAGTGCTACAATCTGGAAAGGGAGACAGTAAAGACGCAAGGTTTACTTAAACTCCCATGACAGAAAGTGCTTCCAGTCATTGTGTCATTTTGGTGTACATTATAACTACAGCAGCTTGACTGCTTCTCCCATAGTAAAAAACAGGAGAACATTGAAGCCCATGAAAGTTAGACAGCATTTCTTTACTTGTTGCATTTTTCTCAGTGGACTCATTTGGCATGCTGTGCGCTTTCACTGTTTTTAAAAACCCTTTGGTGTTCCCAGTTAAATGAAGCGTGATGTTGGCTAGCGTTCGATTAATGGTTTTCTTCATTAAACATTGTGTTAACAGGTCACAGCACTAACGCAGCATGTTCTAATCACACTAATCACTTTTTATTGACGTAAAGCTGTTCTGCGCTGGGTTAAAAGGAGGAAAAGAGGTGGAAAAACTGAAGTGTGTCTAGAGGCTAATTAACCATTAGCATCTCTTTCAAACTTCTCCAATCATGGATTTTGTACACTCAGGACTGAAATGGGCAATAAAAAGGCGCGGCTTCTCTTTATTCCTCACCTCATTCCCTCACCCCGTGTAAGCCAGTAATGGGGCAGATAAGTGGAGACGGTACTGCGCTGAACGCAAAAAAGCTAATGCAGTAGGCTAAATGTTTGCTATATATTACGGTTTATCAAATGGCTATAGCTCAACCTTTTCCTTTCCATCAGCAACTACCAAGAGGCTGTAAAAAGAGCTCTAACTGAGACCTTATGCAAGACAGCTAATCAGTGTCTATTATTGATGAGGTGACCAGTCAAGGGACCAGCCCACACTTTAAAGTAGGTTAGCTGTCTGCTTGCTTCAGTTTGTTATTGCTTACACTTCCTACATGTCTGAGTCTGTCAGTGAATCGCTCCATTTCCACTACACACTTATCCAAAACTGTTTAATAAACACTATTTATGATCACAAAAAACAAAACATTTATGTACCCCGATCAGTCCAAACAATAAAACCACTGACAGGTGAAGTGAATTAGACTGATTAACTCGTTACAGTGGCACCTGTCAAAAGATGGTGTACATTAGGCACCAAGTGAACAGTCAGCTTTTGAAGTTGATGTGTTGGAAGCTGTAAAAATGCGATCTGAGAGATTTAGGGCCAAACTGTGATGGCTGGATGACTGGGTCAGAGCATCTCCAAAAAAGCAGGTATTGTGGGATTTTTCCAGTAAGCAGCAGCCACCTGCCTAAATTGCGGTAACTTGCAATTTTGTGAAAACTAGTGAACCAGTGAACAGGATTCCCAAGGCTCAGTGATGCATGCAGGGAGTGAAGGCTAGACCTTCTGGTCCAATCTCACGTTGAAGAGCTACGGTAGCAGAAATTGCTGAAAAGGTTCATGCTGGCTCTGATAGAAAGTTTTTGTGTACTGATACACACAGCTGCAGACTGGTCAGAGAGCCCATGCTATAACCCCTGTCCTGCCTCGATGGGTCAGAACTATTTTGGCGATATGAGGGAGGCCTTCACAATAGACAGGAGGTTTTAATGTTATGGCTGATTGGTGTATATCTACCTATTTAATCTAGCAAGAAAATGCAAGATGCAAGAAAAATGCAGGACATGCCCCTTTCAAGGCCCTGTAATAGCTTGGAAATGCAAAACTGGAAATACACCCCTGCTTAAATCCATCCGCTGCGTGATAAGAATATAGTGACGGTGACATCATAGTTTAAATATAGAAGAGTAGGTTCTTCTCCGTGGCGTGTTGCCCAGTTAAGGTAATAGCTGACCCCTTGCCCGTGCCTCCAGACTATTTTCTTATTGATGAATTGCTTTTTACTGCCTGCTTGCTTTTCTGCGCCAACACGCCAACCATCTCTGATGGAAATGGAGATCAGGCTGCTGGCACCACCAGCAGAACTGACTGCAGTGACATCAGATTCTGGCCACCAGCTCTGATTCGAGCTACCGTGCAACAAGGCTCTATAACAGTGTTTTTGTGAGAAATAAATAAATGAAGGCACGTGGGTAATGGAGCTAAATTAGCTTGGCGTTTTCCTCGATGCATATGGTAAACCACCAACATTAAAGTGCAGTTTGATTTATTCTCATCTAAATTGGGCTTGATTGCCAGTTAGATCCCATTTAATCATTTTAGCTATAGAGCTTTTCATTTGTTATTCAGACTGGGAAGGGCTGTTAGAGGACACCATCTGTGTACCTACCCACCAGCCATGCTGCCTGTAACTGGATCTCCACACGTAAGATGTTAAGTCTTCTGTTTTCCTGTTCATAAAGGAAATTCTGGATAATTCTTTTATAAAGTGGAGTTACTGTTGACTCCTAGTAACTCAAGTATAGAGCATAATGGCTGAGAACACTACTTGTGCTCCAGCTCTCTGGCGGCTGGTGGCCTAGTGGTTAGGGAGTTGCCCCTGCGATCAGAAGGTCATGGGTTTGAATCCCAGGACTGCTAGTGGCACCACTGAGGTACCCTTGAGCAAGGTGCCGTGCCCACACACTGCTCCCCGGACACCCCCGTTGGTGGCAGCCCACTGCTTCACTTGGTGAAGGGTTAAAAACAGAGAAAGAATTTCACACTGCTCACACTGTGTTGTGTGTTCAATAAGGGGCCACTTTTCTTTAAATAATTTCACTGCAGTGCACAAGCTAATATCTATGGCTGGAGTTCATATTGCCACACTATTTGAAAGTTGCTAAATGACAGTTCCAACATGTCTTAGTGCTATATTGCCAATTTTATGTGAGCTAGTAAATTTAGCAAGGAATCCAGAAACCACAACAGCAGGGTCAAAACACTTGTCATGAAAATGTTTAGGATAAGCTACTGTACTGTATATAATAGTATAATGGGGTACTAATCGTTAGAATTACTTTGTCAATGGTGGTGTTGTCTTTTACCAGCAATTATTACAGTTTATTGTGGTTCATACACTTTAAGCCCCTTCTGCAGGCCTCCTAGTGGATATTCCACCAGTGGAATGGACTTTTACTCAAATATTCAAATTCAAATAATGATTAACATTAAATAAAAATATTTTCCAGTTTTGATATATAAAGAAAAATCTTAAAATTAAAGAATCAATTGAGGTACCTCTTAAAATGTTATATTTTATGGCTACTGTGAAAATGGGTTATAATGAGTCAGTGGTTACATGTTTGCATGAATCTCAAAGGAATGAAAAAAGAAAAAGGAAAAGAAAATGACGCGAATATTGTAATTCTTATAAATATTTATGTAAATATGAACATTTGAGACAAACAAAATGCATTCCATGTGCAACTGGTTGTACATTAACAATTAAAACTCATCTATTCATCTATTATTCTTATAAAACCCACTAGTGTGCTAAAACCCATAGTTATACATACATAGATGCTGCGTTTGGCTAATTTGGTCCATGGAGCCACTGGCAGACTGCACTCTGTACCAGTACTGTGTGGCAATTCAAGAAAACTGTCCAAAATGAATCTGTTTAAAGAATATAGCAGGTTGGGTATGAGTATAATACAGGAAGAACACAGAGACTGATTTGTCATCGTGCCTGGTGAAGCCCAGACCACCTGGTAACTGATTTTTAAACTGTTAAACTCATGTCATTTTTCACCTATACAGAGTATCTTGACTCAATATAGATTAACCATATATAATTTTTAGTACACTAGTCGTTCGTATTGTGCAAATGTGTCTTCTAACTACAACCGTACTGGAGTTTTTTTTTTTTTTATTGTTGTATTTTTTTTAATCACAGTCCATTCTACATTTTTGTACAGTGTTTAGGGCTTTTAGATGCCATACACAGAAACTGAAAACATGGACTCACAGGACTACTATACCAGTCGATTACTTTCAATGTCCCACTCACACTCATCAGAGTTGTGATTTGTCACAGCTGAGTTCTGATTTGACTCAGTAACTCCTCTCCTCCGTATAACTATTTAAACACTCAAAAGTACTTGTTCAGTTTTGTTAACCCACCTAAGCCTTTTGTCTGTTTTGACTCCTAGGTTTTTCGCTCTTGTTCTGTTTGTTGATCGCCTGACCACTACCTGTTTCAAGCCTACCATTTTACATTGCTATGGATACCAGTGTATGCATAAAACATGTATGTAATGACTGCACGCATGTGTATTTACTACAGAAAGCCTGAACGTTATTGAAAGCAATTTTAGGCTCCTGATGCCGCTTTAGTGCTGTGAGAGAAAGAGGTACATTAACAGGAGACAGTATGTGACGTTATCTTTAAGTAAACTACTACAGGTTGGTTAAAAGGCCAGTAAAATCAGAAAATTGGAAAATATACTACACCTTATTCCTTTGTTTGTGTATCCGTTTAAGGGGGTGTAAAGTGAATGCAGGGTATGAAATGTGAAATGAACCTGTTTTCAGTGACAGGGCAGCATTTCTCTTGAGAGCTAGCTCACTAGCACATTCTCATTTACAAAATAGTTCAAGTTCAAGTGTTTTATTTGTCACCTGCAGTCCTACTTAGTACAACATACAGTGAAATGCTTTTCCGGCAACACCCCCCGGCTGTGCTACACAGAACAATCAATCTAACAAGACAATATCAATCTAAGTAGAAATATAATTTAAAAAGTAAGAAAATTATTATAAATTAACAAACGTGCAAGAAAGAGAAACAAAATAGAAATAAAAGCAACCAAGATAATGCCAGTAAACTGAGCAACCTAATCTATGTGTGTATTGTTTTTATTTATTTTAGCACTCCATATGTTTTGTATAAACCCCAAAAAATTTCCAAAAAAGTTGGGGCAATTTCCAAATACACAATAAAAACTAAAATGTGTAATTTGGTAGATCACTTGGACCTTTACTTAACAGGCAAAAGGACAAAGAAAAGATTTTCAGTGTTTTCACTGAGAAACTTAATTCTATTTGGTAAACATAAACAAATTTAGAAATTGATGCCTGCAACACACTCCAAAAAAAGTTGGGACAGAGGCAAGTTTACCACTGGGTCACACCCCCTTTTCTTTTAATTACACTTCTTAATCGTCTGGGGACTGAAGAAACTAATTGTTGCAGTTTTGCAAGTGGAATTTTTGCCCATTCTTGCTGTATACAAGCTGGTCAACAGTCCATGGTCGCCGATGTCTGATTTTCCCCTTATGATGCGCCAGACATTTTTAACAGGAGACAGATCTGGACTGCAGGCAGGCCAGTCAAGCACATGGATTCTACGAAGCCACGCTTTTGTAATTTGTGCGGAATGAGGCCTGGCATTGTCCTGCTAAAATATTCATGGAGTTCCTGGGAAAGACATTGTCTTGACATATGTCTCTCTAAAATTCTATGGTAAGCTTCCGCAACAATAGTGTCTTCACATATAAACAGATCCCCCATGCCATGGGAACTGATGCACCCCCAGACCATCACAGATGCGTTTTTGCTCATTTTGTTGATAACAGTTTGGATGGTCTTTTTCATCTTTGGCTTGTAGAATCCGACTTCAGTTTTTCCCACAAGCAAGATGCAGCGTGGACTCATCTGACCACAGAACACATTTCCATTGTCTTTTGGTCCATCTCAGATTAGCTCAGGCCCAGAGAAATTGCTGGCATTTCTGCACAATATGATATTTGGCTTTGTAAAGTATAGTGGCCCCTTATAGTCATGCGTGAACTCACCACAGCTCACAGTGTGAACAGTGTGAAATTCTCTCCCTGCATTTAACCCATTCACCAAGAGAAGCAGTGGGCTGCCACCAACGAGGGGTGCCTGTGGAGCAGTGTGTGGGGGCGGTACCTTGCTCAAGGGTACCTCAGTGATGACGCTAGCAGTGTTGGGATTCAAAACCATGACCTTCTGATTACAGGGTCAACTCCCTAAACACTAGGCCACCAGCTGCCCCAATAAAGCTGACACATTGACGAGGATGGGATTTGAACTCACGCGTGCAAAGCGCAGTGGATTAGCAGTCCATCGCTTTAACCATCGCCTTCAGGGAGCATTTCTTAATGGGTTTCTTGACTGTGTTCAGTGACAATGATTTTCCAAAGTACTCCCGAGCCCATGTGGCTATGGCCGTCACAGTTGCATGACGGTTTCTAATGGAATACTATAATAAGGGCTCTAAGGTCATGGAAATTCAGCAGCAGTTTCCACCCTTCCCCCTTTTGCACAGAGATTTCTCTTGACTCCCTGAATCTTTTCACAATGTTATTAACTGTAGATGGTGACAGAGCTAATTCTGTGCTATTTTGCACTGAGAAACATTGTTTTAAAATTGATAGATAATTCTCTCACAAAGCACAAGGTGAGACCCATCTTTGCTTCCAAAGACTGAGCCTTTGGTGGATGCTCCTTTTATACCCAACCTTCATACCCACACCTGCTACCAGTAAACCTGGTAATTGAGGAACCCTCCAGAAAGTTACTTGTATAACCTTTTCAGTCTTACTTTGCCTCTGTTCTAACTGTTTTGGTGTGTGTGGCAGGCACCAATTTATAAATTTGTTTATAAACACTGAACATCTTTTCTTTGTCCTTTTGCTTGTTAGAAAAAGGTTCAAGTGAATTCCCAAATTTACAGATTTTAGTTTTTATTGCATTTTTGAAAGTTTTGGAAATGAAGTTCTACACTATATTCTACACTATTGGACATGTTCATTACACTTTGACTTTGAATCCATTATTCAAAAGATAAATCTAAATATTTTTTCCTGTGGCCACTTCTATGGCCGTTATCAACTTTCTTATTTCAATTTTGACACTGACAGTTCACATATAGTCAGCTGTTTTTAAAGAATAATGGTGGAAATTGGTGGAAATTGGTTGAGTAATAAGCAAGCCATAGCCTCATCCCCACGAACAACAGTCCATGCGGCATCGTGAGGGACCGAACAGTGAGGCATGAAGACACACGGATTTTTGTTTTAAAAGGCAGTGTTTTATTACCCCAAAAAAGTCAAAAATTCACTAAGACCAAAAACTAATAATAGCTAGGCCTATAAAAGAGGTCAACCATCGCAAACTTGACTCAAAACAAAGACATTTAACATGACTTTAACTAAACAAAACAAAACAAAAAAAAACAACCTCCTACAATGAAACAAGGGGGAACATTTATAGTGGCTTGACCAAACTAAAGAACACAAAAAGGGGTACGCAGAATACGCATTAACTTCCAACACATACAAAACAAAAGCACCTAAAGCCAAAATCCCCCTCTGGCACATGGTGTGACGTGGTACGGTCTAATATGCAGGCTCTGAGATTTAGGTGTCCTCAGCCCTCAGCCACGCCTTTGCCCAACCAGGAAGGGACCAATGCTCAGCAAAGGTAACTCAGAGAACAAAGAAACACATGGTTAATGCCAAACCAACTAAATCTATGACCTTACAGTGCTAAAATGTGTGCACTCCACGTAAAACAATGGAAGGTTAAAGTAAATAAGGGGTGGTGGTGGCCTAGTGGGTAGGATACTTGCCTCTGGACCAAAAGGTTCTTTGAAAAGTTATTTGAAGAACCATAAACAACTCCTTTTTCATGATAGAAAAAAAAAACGTTTAGCCATGAAAAGAACTAATGTCACTGCTATGCCAGTAAAAGTACCTTTGCATGACCCCCTCACGCCTACCTTTTTAAATCACTATGGATACGAGTACATGGGAAAAACATAAATGGAATGTTTACATGCATGTGTATTTAGTGTACAATCCATCCCCATGCTCTGGGGAAAAAAGCCTGAATGTTATAAAAAGCAATTTAGGATCCTGATGCTGCTGTAGTGCTGTGAGGGCAAGAGATACATTAACAGTAATATGTGACATCATGTTTGACTAAAATAACTACACGTTGGTTAAAAAGGCTAGTAAATCGTACCATAAAATGTACAACACCCTGTTGTTTTTGTTGTGTATCTGTTTGAGAGTGAAAACTGAACGCAAGGTTTGAAATGAACCTATTTCCAGTGTCAGGACATCATTTAACTGCAAACATACACTATATGGACAAAAGTATTGGGACACCTAGTTCTTCCACACGGACCTCATCCAGCCATGTCTTTATGGACCTTGCTGGAATGAAAAAAGGCCTTCCTCAAACTGGGTTCACAATATTGGAAGCATGGCGTTGTCCAAAATGCCTTGGTATGCTTGATTTTATACACCTGTGGCAATGGGTATGATTGAAAGACCTGAATTCAATAAGAGGTATGTCCCAATACTTTTGTCTATATGGTGTATGACTGTTTTACTTGTCATATTGCATCATTCGCAATGATGCTACTGAGCACCCAGCTGTCTTGGCAGCAGCTTTTTATACTGTTGTGCTTGAGAGACACCATCGACCGGAATCAAATTCCTTGTATGTGTTCGGTCACATACTTGGCCAATAAATGCGATTCTGATTCTGATTCTGATTCTTAGCTTCTGAACACAGCTACTGATTCTCAAAGGTCTGCTTCTGTCTTCTTGTTTACCCGTAATGTGGCATGATAAGCAACTGGTGGAATATCAAATTAAAGAGGTGAAAACATGGGTCCTGGAGAACCTGCAAATAGAGAGAGTGTTTAACAGAGCTGAAACTGAACTCCGGTCCAAAGAAGTCCTCAAAGACTGGTACGGAGAGACTGAGAGGAGGAGGATGAAGGAAAAAGACTGTTGATGAAGGATGCTGAGACACTGAAAACCAGCATGGACTTCATGAGGGAGATGAAGAAAGAAATGTCGATGATGAAAGAGGAACAGCTCAGAGAGACGGAAGTGGTCCTGGTGAAGAAGAGAAACTGGGGGGATGGAGGACGAGGATTGCAAAAAGGATCAAAGGACGCTGGAGGATGGATTGAAGAATGGAGAAAAGGGTCTCCAGGATGGAGGAGGCCAAGGAAAAAGTGGAGAAAGAAAGAGAGAAAGGAGATGAGAGAATGGAGGATGTGGCTGCAGACTGAGAAGGAAAAAGAAAGAGAGGATCTGAATGAATACAAGCAAAGGATGGAGATGGATAGAGCAAAAGAGAGAAAGGAGATGAGAGAATGGGAATAAGAGGCTGCAGATGGAGAGGGGAAAAAGAGAGAGGAGCTGAACGAATACAGGCAAAGGATGGAGATGGAGATGGAGAGAGTGAAAGAGAGAAAGGCAATGTATCAGTACAGGCAGAGGAGAGGCTAAAGGAAGTGGAGAAGGAGAGTGTGGCCATGGAGGAGGAGAGGAAGATGGAGGAAGACTTGATGAAAGAGAAGACTTGGATGGAAGAGAACTTGAGGACAAACAGCAACTGAAGGTCCACCAAGAAAGTCATGAAGTGTGGATGAGGATGACAGAGGAGCTCGAGAGGGAGATGAACGAAAAGCTGGAGATCCAGAGAGAAGAGATAGAAGAGAGGGAGTAGATGAGACCGCGAGAGTGGGAGAAAGAAAAAGAAACGATGAGAATGGAGAGTCGGACAGAGGTGGAGAGGATAAGGATGGAAGTTGAGAAAGAATGGAAGAGGATGGAGGAGAGAAAGACAGAACGAGAAGAGCTTGCCAAACAACTCTTTATGCTGCTTGCAGCTAGAGGCAAGTTTCAAAGAGTCATTTGCTGAGATTGAGGCATAAGCTGAGCAATCACGGAGAAGAATGCTGGCGAAATGGAGGAAGAGAACTTTTGGGGATCAGAGTGAAAAGGAGAGGAGACTCAAAGAAAGCAGAGAGAGCAGTGAAAGTACAAACATTATAGCAGGAGAGCCAGAGCAAGAACACTGCTGATAGGTGCAGTGGAACAGATAAGAAGAAGAAGAAGAGTATGTTTAGGAGATTGTTCAGGAAAAGTGTAGAAGGACAGTAAAAGAATATCTGGAGATCATTATTAATCCAAATGATTGTTTTTATCATTAATATTAACATGAATTTAAAAAGTCAAATCAATTGTGGCTTTTATGACCTGCTATTCAAACATGACACTTCTTAGATGAGAGAATATGAACTTTTTGGCTAAACATAAAATGATTGCTGACAAAAAAAACAAGACATGATTAGGCCCACTGCAACAGCATTTCTTGTTATGGGTTAATCCTCTGCATTACCATTTAAATTACACTGCAACTTGTTCATATTTCCAAGCAAGTGTTGCAAACAGTTTCACTGTCACCTCACTACCTGTAAAGCGTACACCAATCAAACAAGATAATAAAAAAACCCTCATCAAGAAAGTGAGAGTGCCTAGATTTTCATCCAGTGATAAACTGAAATTAAACAGTTTTGCTATCCTTCCTAAAGTGCCACCCAAGGCATCTGCTTTGTTGATTTTAATGGGTGTTCTGGTCCCACTAGGACAGTTAAAAACTACAGACTTGTAGTGTAAAAACCAGGCATGATTTGACACCACATGATGGACATAATATTTTGCTACAAGCACTTACTTTCCAAAAATGTTTGATACTAATAATCATACCCTCTGGGTCAGAATGAACAACATTATGAGAATAATGAGAGTCACAGTCATCCTAAAATAAACCACCTCATACTTATGACCAGAAAAGTGGATGAAACATGGAGGTATTTTGTACTTGAACAGTTTATTTCCTGCTGTAGGCATATTAGAGCTGCTTCAAAAATATGACCACAGGAAACAAAATCAGTAACCATGGTTACGCTATGCTTTGGAATTGAAGGTGACATAGGCTTGAAACATGCTCCCAAAAATCAGCTCCCACTCTTTCTGTTGTTCATTTCAGTAGCACTATGAAATTTGTACTTCAGTAGTACTATGAGAAGTTTTCTTATGTGTAGTTGCACTAAACTTTGTTTATACAGTTGTGTCTTCCATGATTGTCCATTTTTTATGGATGTAATAAAAGGGCATTAAAAATTACGTTATGTAAATGTAATGCTACTAACATGCTTTGATTAAATGATGTATCTTACCCTTATTTTTGGTGTTCTGTGTTGAAAGAAGATTAAATTTGTTACAGCATGCTTGCTGACTTGTTTAGGACTCAGGACTTGACTTTGTTAACTCTGGACTACGTGAGACTTGCCTGTACATACACATAGGATTTGCCTTAAGACTTGTCTGTTGACTCAGAATGTGACTTGATCCTTGCCAGCATGGATTTAGGACTCTGTTTGACACTTGTATGTATTGACTCAAGACTTGACTTGAGACCTGACTGTACTGACCCAGAGCTTGACTTGGCCAATATTAACTCAGGACTTGACCTGAGACTTGCCTGTATTGACTCTGGACTTAACTCTTGTTGTATTGACTTGACCCGAGGCTTGAATGTCCCATCTGCAAATTATGGTCTGCCGATAATGGCCGACTCCTGAAATGTATCTGACGATAATGAATGCCCTCTGGATGTTGTTACATCTCTACATCTATACTGTAATCAAAATAGATTGTTAAGCTTCGACTAATTTTTCCTGACACAATGCTCAGGAGAATTGGGCAAGCTGTTTGGTAGGTCCTCTGATTTCTGTCTCTGTTGAATTGGTGCTGATGTGCAATCAAAAGAGCTGGTGACATGCACACTCTGGTGTAAACCTGTTTCAATTCTCAGTTTGTTAATAGAAAAGCATCCCTGATAAACCCTACTAATGCCTAGTGATTAAAACAGCTGCGTTCAGCAGGACATCAAATTTTATAGCAATATTTCATTCATTTGTTTGTTATAATATTCTTTGCAGCCAGAATGTATATCGTCAAGCCCTTTGTACTGGACCAAATCAAATCACATTCAGGCCCTAACCCGCACACGCGCAAAGGCTTTTGAACCACATGCAGTCAAATGAGATGCCAGTCGATGCAGCCCATTGCCATGTACAACACATTCCAGTGGAGATGTTGTTCTTTCAGTTCCACAAATGTTTTTTTGTATCTAACAAGTGCGGTGTGGGAACATTTCATGCGTTAGTCATGACTGCTTTGATCAAAGCAGAGAGGTCTTGCACTGGTATTGCATGTTCCAACCTTGAAACACTAACGGCTCTTCCGACACTCTATCTGTTTTTAAACAGTATCAATTCATTGTGGCGTTTATTAGCATAAATGTGATTAGAGGCATTTGCTTTTTACCCTAAAAACAGGGATGCCTGATGATATCGGAATTATACTGGTATCAGCAAATCATTGTTTAAAAAAGAAATGATTGGCATCAGAGAGATGTGTAGCGTTGAAGGATATTTATCTCTTTTAATGACAGATTTTTGGTGACTCCTGGAGAGCAGAAGATTTTAAGTAATGCTGGGCTGCGGCGCCTAAAAGTTTGCATTTGATTTGTTTTACTGCATTTATAGGTGGGTCGAGAAGAAAGATGAAGGTGTGGCTGTCATAATGGTGCCATGCAGGGACGTTGTTAGGCCTGGGTGTCTGGGGCTACAGCCACAAATGTTTTATGAATGTAATAATAATAATAATAAATCGCCAGCAGTCCCAGATCTAATCATGATCATCATAAAAACCATTGTCCTAGCTAGAATGCTCTCACTGCGATATACATGTCTAACATGGGCAAAGCACAGAAGGAAAGTGGGATGATCGTACTTTGCCTTTGTAGAATCCAGATAAGTCTTCAAGCCAATACTCATTTCCTCTGAAGCACTTGAAGCATAAGAATCTCTGCAGCTGATTTGGTGACTGAAACATGTATTTAACTCAGATGGGTAACTAGCTGGGTCACTACCAGGCTACCATAGATTACTTTCAGTAGCAAGCAGAAGTGTCAAGCTAGCAACAGTTTGTTGTATACTTAAATTGTTAATTATAATCACTTATTATTATTTGTTACTATTGTTATCATTGCATTATTATTGTTTACAAAGTCAATTACACCATCATCCTAGAGAAATAAAAAAAATATGTCTAATCAGTCAGTGTCACTTTCAATTATTTATTAAAAAATTGACAAATTGTCAGATACGACTGCACCTCCCAGTTGGCCAAATCACCCCCACAAATCCCCCTTACATAATCAGTCCCTGCTTATCCCCTAGAGGAGGGATCCACAAACTTCTGTCCATCTATGGGAGGAAGAAACTTGACTTTAAAGTGGTGCAATGCAGAAATTATGTGCCTAGTCAAAAGTCAAAAAACCATATACAAGCCCACGTCTCACATCAGACCAAACATTGTAGAATTGGTTCAGTGTTGATGTCTTGAAATATGTGAAGAAGGCAAAATAAGAAGGATTATGAAATAAGAAGGATAATATAAATTGGATTACAGCTAATTAAACATTAATAATAAGGTCTAGTTTGCGTCTCTAATGTTATTTCCCACCTCTGAAACTGAGATGTCTAAAGATATTGAGAAACATTCATGCCAGTATCAGAACTCACCCAACAGACCTAATTCCTGTTCAGTGGTGCAACATGAACTGAGACCGGGGGTCTGCGGTTCAAATCTGTTGGCATCTCTGGGTCTGATTTCTGAGGATTTCTTTAGAGAGTTTTTCAAGTGGAAGAATGTGGTGAGTCAGGGATGAATGAGAGAGGAAGAGTAACGACTTTGTCAGGATCCAAATGTTTTGTTTAGCTTAGACTCTAGAAGGAAACAATGGTGTAAATCATCCGTGTCCTTTACTCTGAAGGCAAAATTTTTCAGTCATTGTGGCGTTATGCTCTGTCGTCACATTACAAGTTGTGAAAGAAATCTGGGAACAGAGTAATGCCAGACGTGCATAAAAATGAGCCTGTGTTTGGACAAATGAGCATTATTTGCTGACGTCCCTTTTGGCAGTTATTGCTCATGACTAACAGTAACCAGACCCCGAAACCCCTGCAGCTGTATACACACTACAATAAACCGGTTACATTACAAAATACAGGATAAGAGGGAGTAACTTGAGAATATGGCATCTTAGAATGAAATCTGAACTACTCACTAATACATGAAAGAGACCATGTTGCCAGGTCTGCTTCCATCCATATTAGGCAATCTAATATGTCAATATATCTTCACGGACTTTGTTTTACATCCAAACTGAATTTCTGAATGAGCATACCAGCAGCTGAGCTGCGTTACTCCATGGCTGATGACTCATAAATAGTGGACAGTTATGGAACTGGGCCTAGCACATCAGTTCAGAGACGCAATGAGGATGGAAAGAGTAATCTTCAGAGGAAAAGGCTGTGATATTTATCTTTCAAACCCCATTTTTGCTCATAAACATAATCCTTACAGTTGTATCCAAAGGTTTGAACATCCTCAGTCAAATGATCTGTTGTCTTTGCACTCTGTGTAGTCCTGTCCTGCCTGAACTTATGACTGTTGTGTTGTTTCTTTTTCAGTTCTTTGTGTTGCACCATGTTTCTGGAGGAACATTGTTTCATTTCACTGTGTACTGTGTATATGGCTGAAAAGACATTAAACACATATTTGACTGCCTGACTTGACCTGAAATGTAATCAGTGTTGTAATATTTTAGAGTACTTTGGGATTCCTATCTCAGACCGAACTGCTTTATTTGGTTTCACCGCAGTAAATCAGCAACATTCTACCCACCTGATAACATTTATGCGCGGTTTTGGGAGAAAGAAGGAAAAGGGAGAGTAATTAGAGATGCATTTTTAGCAACACCTCTACTGATGTTGCCTAATCAAAAAAGCAGTCCCAAACATACTAATCCACAAAAACAGTGACTGCAATCGAATCACACTAGACCTATAACAATACATTCATTTTCGCACTCTGCACTATTTCATTCCATTTCTTTTTATTTGCAATTTTGTGTGGTACAGAGCCCTACTTATATACCACACAGATTGGCTTGGTTCTGAAAAATTGAAATTTCATTTCAAAACAAAAGATTCCAAAGTAAAATCTACTTTTAAAACGGAGCTACTGCATGCAGGCATATTCCTAGGTTGTGCTTTTAGATTTCTAATTTCTATGAGATAACTTGTAGTCCAGACTACCATTAGTTAAAAAATAACATTATAAGAGGATAGGACAATTGAATGGCTGAGATATGAATAGGGTAGCTATTTTAGGGGAAACCCTTCCCTTTCAGTTAATCAAGCCAACTGCCCTGTTGGTAAAAGTTTTAAAAAAAGTGGTGTGGTGTGTTTTGTGTGTTATTTGACCCAACGACCACAAAACAATTATGCCATTTAGGATTTTACCAGTGACTTTAAATACATTTACATGTATGCATGTAGCACTTTTGTCCAGAAGACTCACAATGTAATTATTTAACAGATCTAGGCAAATGCTGCATTTTGCCCCAGGACTCGTATCTCACTCTAGTGCACAGAGGACAGGAGTGTCAAATAGATTTTTAAAATGTTGGTCTGGGGTTTATAGCCTTGCGTGAAATAACAGCCTTAGGATGTTTCAAAGACACTTGAACAGACTTTCCTGTGAGCACTTTCATGTAACATTTTGTAACAAATTTCCTCGCTTCCATGCTGAGCCCATTATAGCACCCCACTTGAGATGTCTGTATAACAGTTGTTGATATGGCACAAATGATTGCAAAATTACATATAGGATGTCAGGGACACACGCACATGCACACTCTCATACATACATATACACACATCCACTCACACACGCACACATATATACACACACATAGACATACACACACACAAACAACCAACCCGCACACCTATACGCTCACGCACACATTAGCATACACATACCCACAGGTAAATGCGTATACACACACACAAAACTACCCAAACTATCAAAGCTTCAAAAAAACCCCAAAAAAACCAAATGATTGCAAAATATCAGCACACCACAGGACTTAGTTATTATATTAAAAGATGCACAGTATGAGGGGCTGTAATCATGAGTTCGCTGTTAATGCTGATTGTGGAACTCTAGTTCTTGTCTTATTTAAACTTCAGTGTAAGTAGATTTCACACTGGGAACACAGAAGAACTATGGCAGCCCAGCTGAGTCTACAGCAGATGAGTAATTCCATTTTGTGGACTGACAGGAGGAAGGCCAGTGCCAGTACATCAAGGAAGAACTAGATTTGAGTGTACCATATGGAACTGGCTATTAGATATTTTCAGAAACTGGTAATGTGTATCAGTTTATGCTAAAAACTGATGGAATGTTGGCAACCCACAATCTATACATCTTCCACCTCATGCTGGACCACTTTTCATGCTGATCTCAACAAGCACTTGCAAATTAACATGCAGAAGATGCATGTATCATTATTCATTTTATGATGTAATCACACAGACATCTCGGAGAAAGTATGTGAAATAGCTACAGCTCCGGAAAAAAATAAGAGACCACCACAAAAATGTTCAGTTTCTCAGGTTTTATCTTTTATAGGTGCAAGTATTGAACTGAGCAGCTTTGCCTCTGTTTTTAAGAACTGCTGACAATATTTCTCCTAGTTTCTAAATAAAAATATTGTTCTTTTAAGCATAATTTTAAAGGAAATGACAAGACATCAAAATAAGAGAAATGATGCAGAGTTTACAGAAGAGTGAACAAATCTCCTGTTCACTCTTAAACAAAATGCCAGTAATTACCTTTGACGTCCTTCTAGTAGTGTTTTGCCATCAAACTGGTCACATTGCAAGAGGAGAGTGTTGACTACAGCAGTTTTTTTTTTTTTATACTTTTCCTCATTAAATAAGATTTGATTCGGGTGATCAC